>JADLZN010011591.1:200000-281441 GCA_018155175.1 Sinocyclocheilus anophthalmus
ATAACGAGGTTATCAGTGAGCAATAACGAGGTTATCAGTGAGCAATAACGAGGTTGTCAGAGAGCAATAACGAGGTTGTCAGAGAGCAATAACGAGGTTGTCAGAGAGCAATAACGAGGTTGTCAGAGAGCAATAACGAGGTTGTCAGTGAGCAATAACGAGGTTGTCAGAGAAATAACGAGGTTGTTAGAGAGAAATAACGAGGTTGTCAGAGAAATAACGAGGTTGTTAGAGAGAAATAACGAGGTTGTTAGAGAGAAATAACGAGGTTGTTAGAGAGAAATAACGAGGTTGTTAGTGAGAAATAACGAGGTTATTAGAGAGAAATAACGAGGTTATTAGAGAGAAATAACGAGGTTATTAGAGAGAAATAACGAGGTTATTAGAGAGAAATAACGAGGTTATTAGAGAGAAATAACGAGGCTATTAGAGAGAAATAACGAGGTTATTAGAGAGAAATAACGAGGTTATCAGAGAGAAATAACGAGGTTATCAGAGAGAAATAACGAGGTTATTAGAGAGAAATAACGAGGTTGTCAGAGAGAAATAACGAGGTTGTCAGAGAAATAACGAGGTTGTTAGAGAGAAATAACGAGGTTGTTAGAGAGAAATAACGAGGTTGTCAGAGAGAAATAACGAGGTTGTCAGAGAGAAATAACGAGGTTATCAGAGAGAAATAACGAGGTTATCAGAGAGAAATAACGAGGTTATCAGAGAGACATAACGAGGTTATTAGAGAGAAATAACGAGGTTATCAGAGAGAAATAACGAGGTTATCAGAGAGAAATAACGAGGTTATCAGTGAGAAATAACGAGGTTATCAGTGAGACATAACGAGGTTATCAGTGAGAAATAAAGGTTATTAGTGAGACATAACGAGGTTATCAGTGAGAAATAAAGGTTATTAGTGAGACATAACGAGGTTATCAGTGAGAAATAAAGGTTATTAGTGAGACATAACGAGGTTATTAGTGAGAAATAAAGGTTATTAGTGAGACATAACGAGGTTATTAGTGAGACATAACGAGGTTATTAGTGAGAAATAACGAGGTTATTAGAGAGAAATAACGAGGTTATTAGAGAGAAATAACGAGGTTATTAGAGAGAAATAACGAGGTTATTAGAGAGAAATAACGAGGTTATTAGAGAGAAATAACGAGGTTATTAGTGAGAAATAACGAGGTTATTAGAGAGAAATAACGAGGTTATTAGAGAGAAATAACGAGGTTATCAGAGAGAAACAACGAGGTTATCAGAGAGAAACAACGAGGTTATCAGAGAGAAACAACGAGGTTATCAGAGAGCAATAACGAGGTTATCAGAGAGAAACAACGAGGTTATCAGTGAGCAATAACGAGGTTATCAGTGAGCAATAACGAGGTTATCAGAGAGCAATAACGGAGGTTATCAGTGAGACATAACGAGGTTATCAGTGAGACATAACGAGGTTATCAGAGAGACATAACGAGGTTATCAGAGAGAAATAACGAGGTTATCAGAGAGAAATATCGAGGTTATCAGAGAGAAATATCGAGGTTATCAGTGAGAAATAACGAGGTTATCAGAGAGACATAACGAGGTTATCAGAGAGAAAATAACGAGGTTATCAGAGAGAAATAACGAGGTTATCAGAGAGAAATAACGAGGTTATCAGAGAGAAATAACGAGGTTATTAGAGAGAAATAACGAGGTTATTAGAGAGAAATAACGAGGTTGTCAGAGAGAAATAACGAGGTTATCAGAGAGAAATAACGAGGTTATCAGTGAGCAATAACGAGGTTATCAGTGAGCAATAACGAGGTTGTCAGAGAAATAACGAGGTTGTTAGAGAGAAATAACGAGGTTGTCAGAGAAATAACGAGGTTGTTAGAGAGAAATAACGAGGTTGTCAGAGAAATAACGAGGTTGTTAGAGAGAAATAACGAGGTTGTCAGAGAAATAACGAGGTTGTTAGAGAGAAATAACGAGGTTGTCAGAGAGAAATAACGAGGTTATCAGAGAGAAATAACGAGGTTATCAGAGAGAAATAACGAGGTTATCAGAGAGAAATAACGAGGTTATCAGTGAGAAATAACGAGGTTATCAGTGAGAAATAACGAGGTTATCAGAGAGAAATAACGAGGTTATCAGTGAGAAATAACGAGGTTATCAGAGAGAAACAACGAGGTTATCAGAGAGAAACAACGAGGTTATCAGTGAGAAACAACGAGGTTATCAGTGAGCAATAACGAGGTTATCAGTGAGCAATAACGAGGTTATCAGAGAGAAATAAAGGTTATTAGTGAGACATAACGAGGTTATTAGTGAGAAATAACGAGGTTATTAGAGAGAAATAACGAGGTTATTAGAGAGAAATAACGAGGTTGTCAGAGAAATAACGAGGTTGTTAGAGAGAAATAACGAGGTTATTAGTGAGACATAACGAGGTTATTAGTGAGACATAACGAGGTTATTAGAGAGAAATAACGAGGTTATTAGTGAGCAATAACGAGGTTATTAGAGAGCAATAACGAGGTTATTAGAGAGCAATAACGAGGTTATTAGAGAACAATAACGAGGTTATTAGAGAGCAATAACGAGGTTATTAGAGAACAATAACGAGGTTATTAGAGAGCAATAACGAGGTTATTAGAGAACAATAACGAGGTTATTAGAGAGCAATAACGAGGTTATTAGAGAACAATAACGAGGTTATTAGAGAGCAATAACGAGGTTATTAGAGAGCAATAACGAGGTTATTAGAGAGCAATAACGAGGTTATTAGAGAGCAATAACGAGGTTATTAGAGAGCAATAACGGAGGTTATCAGTGAGACATAACGAGGTTATCAGAGAGAAATAACGAGGTTATCAGAGAGAAATAACGAGGTTATCAGAGAGAAATAACGAGGTTATCAGTGAGAAATAACGAGGTTATCAGAGAGAAATATCGAGGTTATCAGAGAGAAATATCGAGGTTATCAGAGAGAAATATCGAGGTTATCAGAGAGAAATATCGAGGTTATCAGAGAGAAATATCGAGGTTATCAGAGAGAAATATCGAGGTTATCAGAGAGAAATATCGAGGTTATCAGAGAGAAATATCGAGGTTATCAGAGAGAAATATCGAGGTTATCAGAGAGAAATATCGAGGTTATCAGAGAGAAATAACGAGGTTATCAGAGAGAAATAACGAGGTTATCAGAGAGAAATAACGAGGTTATCAGTGAGAAATAACGAGGTTATCAGAGAGAAATAACGAGGTTATCAGAGAGACATAACGAGGTTATCAGAGAGAAAATAACGAGGTTATCAGAGAGAAATAACGAGGTTATCAGAGAGAAACAACGAGGTTATCAGAGAGAAACAACGAGGTTATCAGAGAGAAACAACGAGGTTATCAGAGAGCAATAACGAGGTTATCAGAGAGAAACAACGAGGTTATCAGAGAGAAACAACGAGGTTATCAGAGAGAAACAACGAGGTTATCAGTGAGCAATAACGAGGTTATTAGTGAGACATAACGAGGTTATTAGTGAGAAATAACGAGGTTATTAGAGAGAAATAACGAGGTTGTCAGAGAAATAACGAGGTTGTTAGAGAGAAATAACGAGGTTGTTAGTGAGAAATAACGAGGTTATTAGTGAGACATAACGAGGTTATTAGTGAGAAATAACGAGGTTATTAGTGAGAAATAACGAGGTTGTTAGTGAGAAATAACGAGGTTATTAGAGAGAAATAACGAGGCTATTAGAGAGAAATAACGAGGTTATTAGAGAGAAATAACGAGGCTATTAGAGAGAAATAACGAGGTTATTAGAGAGAAATAACGAGGCTATTAGAGAGAAATAACGAGGTTATTAGAGAGAAATAACGAGGCTATTAGAGAGAAATAACGAGGTTATTAGAGAGAAATAACGAGGCTATTAGAGAGAAATAACGAGGTTATTAGAGAGAAATAACGAGGCTATTAGAGAGAAATAACGAGGTTATTAGAGAGAAATAACGAGGCTATTAGAGAGAAATAACGAGGTTATTAGAGAGAAATAACGAGGCTATTAGAGAGAAATAACGAGGTTATTAGAGAGAAATAACGAGGCTATTAGAGAGAAATAACGAGGTTATTAGAGAGAAATAACGAGGCTATTAGAGAGAAATAACGAGGTTATTAGAGAGAAATAACGAGGCTATTAGAGAGAAATAACGAGGTTATTAGAGAGAAATAACGAGGCTATTAGAGAGAAATAACGAGGTTATTAGAGAGAAATAACGAGGCTATTAGAGAGAAATAACGAGGTTATTAGAGAGAAATAACGAGGCTATTAGAGAGAAATAACGAGGTTATTAGAGAGAAATAACGAGGCTATTAGAGAGAAATAACGAGGTTATTAGAGAGAAATAACGAGGTTATCAGAGAGAAATAACGAGGTTATCAGTGAGAAATAACGAGGTTATCAGAGAGAAATATCGAGGTTATCAGAGAGAAATAACGAGGTTATCAGAGAGAAATAACGAGGTTATCAGAGAGAAATAACGAGGTTATCAGAGAGAAATAACGAGGTTATCAGAGAGAAATAACGAGGTTATCAGTGAGAAATAACGAGGGTATCAGAGCCCCCCCCCCCCCCAGACCTCCCCCCCCAACGAGGTTATCAGAGAGACATAACGAGGTTATCAGTGAGACATAACGAGGTTATCAGAGAGACATAACGAGGTTATCAGAGAGACATAACGAGGTTATCAGAGAGACATAACGAGGTTATCAGAGAGAAAATAACGAGGTTATCAGAGAGAAATAACGAGGTTATCAGAGAGAAATAACGAGGTTATCAGAGAGAAACAACGAGGTTATCAGTGAGAAACAACGAGGTTATCAGTGAGCAATAACGAGGTTATCAGTGAGCAATAACGAGGGTATAAGTGAGAAATAACGAGGTTATTAGTGAGAAATAACGAGGTTATTAGAGAGAAATAACGAGGTTGTCAGAGAAATAACGAGGTTGTTAGAGAGAAATAACGAGGTTGTTAGTGAGAAATAACGAGGTTATTAGTGAGAAATAACGAGGTTATTAGTGAGACATAACGAGGTTATTAGTGAGAAATAACGAGGCTATTAGTGAGAAATAACGAGGTTATTAGAGAGAAATAACGAGGCTATTAGAGAGAAATAACGAGGTTATTAGAGAGAAATAACGAGGCTATTAGAGAGAAATAACGAGGTTATTAGAGAGAAATAACGAGGCTATTAGAGAGAAATAACGAGGTTATTAGAGAGAAATAACGAGGCTATTAGAGAGAAATAACGAGGTTATTAGAGAGAAATAACGAGGTTATTAGTGAGCAATAACGAGGTTATTAGAGAGAAATAACGAGGTTATTAGAGAGCAATAACGAGGTTATTAGTGAGCAATAACGAGGTTATTAGTGAGACATAACGAGGTTATTAGAGAGAAATAACGAGGTTAGTAGAGAGCAAAATACGAGGTTATAGAGAGACATACGACGGTTATTAGTGGAGAGAATAACGAGGTTAGGTTATTAGTGAGCCCAATAACGAGCGCCCGCCCTACCCTTAGTGAGCCATGACGAGGTTATTAGTGAGACATAACGAGGTTATCAGTGAGAAATAAAGGTTATTAGTGAGACATAACGAGGTTATCAGTGAGAAATAAAGGTTATTAGTGAGACATAACGAGGTTATCAGTGAGAAATAAAGGTTATTAGTGAGACATAACGAGGTTATCAGTGAGAAATAAAGGTTATTAGTGAGACATAACGAGGTTATCAGTGAGAAATAAAGGTTATTAGTGAGACATAACGAGGTTATCAGTGAGAAATAACGAGGTTATCAGAGAGAAATAACGAGGTTATCAGTGAGAAATAACGAGGTTATCAGAGAGAAATAACGAGGTTATCAGTGAGAAATAACGAGGTTATCAGAGAGAAATAACGAGGTTATTAGAGAGAAATAACGAGGTTGTCAGAGAAATAACGAGGTTGTTAGAGAGAAATAACGAGGTTGTTAGTGAGAAATAACGAGGTTGTTAGTGAGAAATAACGAGGTTGTTAGTGAGAAATAACGAGGTTGTTAGTGAGAAATAACGAGGTTGTTAGTGAGAAATAACGAGGTTGTTAGTGAGAAATAACGAGGTTGTTAGTGAGAAATAACGAGGTTGTTAGTGAGAAATAACGAGGTTATTAGAGAGAAATAACGAGGCTATTAGAGAGAAATAACGAGGTTATTAGAGAGAAATAACGAGGCTATTAGAGAGAAATAACGAGGTTATTAGAGAGAAATAACGAGGTTATTAGTGAGAAACAACGAGGTTATTAGTGAGAACTAACGGGGTTATTAGAGAGACATAACGAGGTTATTAGAGAGAAATAACGAGGTTGTCAGAGAAATAACGAGGTTGTTAGAGAGAAATAACGAGGTTGTTAGTGAGAAATAACGAGGTTATTAGTGAGCAATAACGAGGTTATTAGTGAGACATAACGAGGTTATTAGAGAGAAATAACGAGGTTATTAGAGAGAAATAACGAGGTTATTAGTGAGAAATAACGAGGTTATAAGAGAGAAATAACCGAGGTTATTATGTGAGCAAATAACGACGGTTATGATTGAGCAATAACGCGGTTCAGGTTATTAGGGAGACATAACGGTTATTTAGTGAGACATAACGAGGTTATTAGTGAGACATAACGAGGTTATTAGTGAGACATAACGAGGTTATTAGTGAGAAATGCGGCAAGACGTGCATCCAAATGAGAGGCAGAGCGCGCGAGACCGCGAAGCTAACATTTCTTCTTATATTAACTAATATACTTACGATTAGATCAGTGAATAATTAAAAAAACAAAACTAGACCCACCTAAACAAGCGGAAAGTGGCAGTGATACATAACTTGTGACCAGGGCGTTACGGTAGCCCGATACAGAACACATCTCACGGTTCTCAACTAATCAGATTTGAGAACCAGAACGAAATGTTGTATAAATATATACATATATATTATATATCTGTGACTTTGAATATGCTATATACATAGTAAACAATTTAGTGACGATCCGTGAAACAATATACAATACTTTACTATACTATAGTAAACGATTTAGTAATTCTGCATCACTTATGTAGGCTATATCTTCACATAAACATTCGGTTTTATAAAATAAGATAAACGAGTTGCTAAGTTGATAGTTGTGCTCAAGGCGCCAAAAGACGAACTTCAATTGTTTGTATCCATTTCGCTCATTGCGGTTTGGATGGCAGCATTGTGATGTAAGGCTGGTTGAACACACACTCACAAATTCACATGTAGCCTACTAGGACAACTTAAGCGTAGCCTTAAATAGATAGAGAAAGCAATCAGAATAAGGTCAATGGCTAATAAATAAAAGAAGCGTTAAGTTTGGGTTTAATTACAGTTGCTAATGGTCCATTAATAACCTGTAAATGGCTTAAACGTTTTACTGCTTCTATTCTTTTGTTACCCATATCCTGATCCGGTTATGGGGGTTGAAAAGAAGTGGGAGTGTGGAGAAAAAAAGAGACGGTAGCGCTCATCCGGACTGATGTGTTCACCGCATCCTGCCTTCTGCGAACACCTGCTGCTCCTGCCCGCGAGCCATCCGCACCTCCGGTCACATGACCGGGAGCACATACTACACACAAGCCTAGCTGACTCAGGCTGAACCTTTCCCGGATAAACACGTCTGAACAAAATGCGTCACACACAGAAATGAGATGGTTAGAATATTTTATTGTACAAAAGTGAGGTAGATGTACACCATAACATCATGATGTCTGTTTGTAGTAGCTTATGTCATGTTGACCTGCTGGAAAATCCCTGACCATTGGCTGGCTGCCGCGTACAAAATAGTTGCTTTCCTGAGATGGCCCCTATAAGTTGCGACCGTAAGAAGGAACCAGATACATGTTCCAAAACCACAGGCAAACATAGGGAAATTTCCGCAAGAAGCCCAAAAACAATCCTCACGTCAGTGTAATGGACGCGCCCAATCCTGACAGCACCTTAGACGAATACAGTCTGAACCACACACACAGAACAACCAGAAACCATTCTTGGTCCAATAATGAAATAACAGGCTTTCCTATGACACACATGCTAGCCGCGGAAGTTCTCTCGGTCACACTTCTGGTAGAAGTAGCCTAATAGTACCGCGTCACGTCCTGAATCAGAGAAACACGGTAGTTTGAACAAGCACCATTAGTCACAGATTTCCAAAACAACCTGCTCTCCGATGAGTAATCGGCTGTCACGTTATTCCACTGAGAGTAATCACCCACTGACACATCAGTAAGTGCCCTGAATACTCCAGCAGGACCTCGGCAGCAGATACGCGCCACAATACGCTTCCCTCAATAGTGCGCAAAGTTCACCCTACTGTCCTTGTGTTGTGTGCCATAGCGGTTATAGTCTTTTCAAAACGTGACAATAGTTCTCGGCATAGGCACGAGTGACAGTGAGTCCAGCGCTCTGCCGCAGATGGCGGAGTTACTCTGGGTCGCCTGGAGAAGTCCTCTGACCTCCGCGAACTCCAGCTTGGCTTTTTTGCATGGTAGGAAGTCAGGGTCTGTGGCTGCTTTGCTCCGCCGCTTTCTAGAGTGACGGTCCATTCCGGCTGGGTTGCAGTTCTCTTTGTCCACTGCGAGTCCCGCGGGGTCGTGTATTTGTGAATGACCCTCGAGTCCGGACCTCTGCCCATCCTCGGTAGCCTGTGTCTCAGTCGAGCGCAGGGCTGTAGTCGTGGAGCTCGTTGTGTCCATGGGCTCTTCTGCTCGTGCTGTGCTCTCTGTGACACCGTGTGTGTCAGATTGCCCCTTTTTCTCGCTTGTCAGCCGGGCAGAGTGGTAGATGTCCCTTGCAGATTTCATCACGAGCGTCAACAGCAGGCTCCGGTGGAGACCGAGTCCACCGCGCTGCGTGCGCGAGCTGTATATTTTACTCAACGCCTGGACCATAATCTGCTTGGCCTCTGCTGTGACATCCATTGTTCTTAGTTATTCAATTAACTTAAAAACATATATATATACAAGCACTGTTTAGGTAATCTCCCCTGAGCTCAGGTCACTTTCATTCACCGAAGTGAACCTCGGCGTGAAGACAGCGGGCTTGATATAGTTTTGGTGACACTCTGGCTCCTCCCATGACTCTGTTCGAGGAAATAAGTCAGAACGTGTAATCTGTCAGAGGGGTTTTTGATGATTAGTGATTAGTTACTAAATTAATCATCGACTATCAATGACCTTTTAAAAAGGGGGAAACTGAAATAACTCAACGCCAGTGTAATAACATGATTGTTTTATTTGGTACTTTTAATTTCGAGTAATGCTATTTTTAATGAAAATGTATCATATTATAACCTTACCCAACACAATGACACTTTGAATATTGTCATTGTTAACTATTCTGTTCTTACTCAACGCAATGACAAAGTTGTTGTCCTTTTTTTAGCCTGGGTTAATGGACACTTTGATTCTCATGGATATTGTTAGCTTCCGCATTCTCTTATGCCCATATAAGGAACATCCGCTAGTTGGTCCGCTCTGTGGAAAACCCATGATGCGTGGGCTACTTCCGGTTGCCATATTTGCTTCAGACGATTTCGTCATAGCCAATAACCTCACACGAGCGCGTCAAACTTCCTCTGCCCATTTAAGGATTGTATCCAGCTGTTTTCGCGTTAAACGTACAGCACAATTTTATCGAACAGATTCCCAGGTGTTGTTTGAATGTTGCTTTCTCAAAGGGGTTTCTTCTTTCTGAATTCAGTCCACATTCAGTTTAGTGTTTTGGCGGAAGGAACTATAAAACTAGAGTGAATGTCGAATGCGAGACGAGATATGCGAATGGACTTTTTTTTATTCATACAACATAGTGTTGTATTAGAGGCAGTGGATCTAGTCAAGGCCATTTTATAAAACAAATAACGAAATGTCAAAAAAGGGCACTCAAACTCAGTTTCTGGATTGCAGATTGTATGAAGAAAGGCTGCATAAGCACACATTTCTCTGTGGTTAGATCTCAGTAAAAGCTCTCAATAACCACCCAAGGTCTGCATGATAATACACAATAGCCTGATATAATAAGGAAAGAGTTCATGGAGTTATTTTGAGGTAAGAGTCTCGCTGTAAGAGAAAATCTATATATCCGCTTGGCTCCAGTAAGTGTTGTGCAGTGTTGGCTGCAGACAGTAAACCTTTGCAAGTCCTGTGCCTTAAAAATTTACATTTAACTTGACATTCAATATTTACTTTCCCAAAATGTAAATTATTAGTTTGAATTCTTACATAATGTTGGATTCAGGAAAGACCTCCATTTTTAGTCAAAGTGTACTCGCTCCAGAAAGACTGCAGTTGGAGTGCATTATGTTAAACATACTACTATGTACACAATGGTTCTCAGGTGGCCTCACCAGACTTCGAGGGCTGCAAGTCTTACAAGTATTATTAAAAATAAAATCAACTATTTTTTAAAAGTATTGATAAAATAATAATTATTATTATTTTACATTAAAATGCTAAAGCTGTACATGCTAAAATGATTGCGAACACAACATATTTTTCTTTTCTTTTCAGAAAATAAGACTAATATATTAAGTTTATTTGTCTTTATTTTTCTCTATTGCCAGATCTTTTTTTCCTTCTTGTTTTAAGCAACATTTTTGATGTATTTTTCAAAAAACAAGACTTCAAATCTCACGTAATTTTGCTACCCAAGTAAATATAAAAAGTATAGTTATTGAGATATATACAGTATGTACATATACAGTATATACAGTGCACAGCATAAATGAGTACACCCCCTCTAAAACTTAACAAATTCAGCAATTACTCTTTACTTACAAGACATGTTGGGGTTCTTTGGAGATGTAATGTTCCAACAAGCCTGCTTGATCAATTACCAAAGAAGAATGCCAAAATAATTCAGCAAAATAAGATTTTCTTATCAAAGTGATAACATTTTGTGTTGCAAAAATGAGTACACCCTCCTGAAAGTTACTAAATAAAACAAACAAAAAAAGGTTATGTTAAGGCTATTTTTGAGAAATAGGTAAGTATATTGAACCAAAACTTTTAAAGACAAGTTATTTCCTGACAATCAAAAAGGTAATAGCCCTCTGAATCATACTCAGACTTAATGCTGGCAGCAGTGGAACCGCTTTATTTTCTTAGCATAAAAGAGGACAATGGTACAAGAGGAATACCAAATTATTGTTTTAAGTGTGAAAATATAGCAGAAGTAGCACCAACATTCAAAAACAATGGACTTGTCATAAGGCTCCTGAACTAATCAGGTCTTCACGTTAAGTTTTCATTTAGTGATGAGTGAATTTTTGCTAGAAAAAGAGCAGGAGAAATAACATTCAAGTGTCTCAGAGCCGGCAAAAGCTATGAAAAGAGTGACACTTTATCTCACAGAGTATGACGCAGCCTGCAGAAGTGACATGCATGGTTGTTGTTGTCACCACTAGAATTACCGACTGTAGCCAAAGCACAATAAACTCATTTAAGATCTTCCAGGGCCCATATTTACAAAATAGAGACTTCTGGGAATCCATACTCTGGTCTCAAGAGACCAAGTCAATCATTTCGGATCTAACAGCATCCAAAATGTTCTGCTGTTGCTAGAGGAGGAGTACAGTGAGAAGTACTTGGTACCCACAGTGACGTTCAGTGGTAGTAAAGCTCTGCTATAGGGATGAATGAGTGCTGAAGGTGTGAGGGAGGGACACTACTGTGTGATGTAATACAAAAACTTGAAACAGAAGATGCTATCCTCCCCTCATTCCCTGCATCGCCCAAGCTGAAAATCCTTCAGTGGACATGTATTTCACTCGATCTTAATGTTCTTGAGCTGCTGTGAGAGATTCTGTAGAGATGAGCTGAGCAACACTCCCCATTAAAGACCAGAGCATTCAAGGAGGTCGTCCTCCACGATTTAAACAGGACAGATGTGAAAATTTGTCATGAACTTGTACACTCAGTGCCAAGAAGGGTCAGAGCAGTATACCTTAAGTTCTGGAGGACATACTAAGTAATAGAATATTATACAATTTATGAATTAAATCTAGGGTGTACTCATTTCTGCAATCCTTCTTTTAAACTAAATTGGCTAATTTACTTATCTTACAGAAAATGTCGGCATATATGTTTAATATGTTTCAATTTTGCCATCTTTCCATGAATCACATTAACTATATTAGTGATCATTAAGAAAATCCATCTTTTATATTTATTCAGAGGGGGTGTACTCATTTATGCTGTGCACTGTTGGCATTTGTGTGTGTAGATATATATATATATATTATATATATTCCCAGTGTAGAATCATATGTAATAAAACATGCAAACTGACATCATACAGTTCAGTTCAGCACAAAGCACAATTATCTATTGACATTCCTAGTTTTTTTTTTTTTTTAACTGGCCTACATAGTTGAGAAAAAAAGGTGAGAATTGCTTTAACACACACGCAAACAAACAAACAACCAAAGACACAATCCTTTGTTACAAACTTTTATTAAGATATTCAGCTGTATCCTTTGACTTTTCTCTCACTCATTTTTTACAGTAGTTAATGTGCAATTACTTTTGATAATATTGGGTCACAGTTAGGGATTCACAAAGTTATTGGCACTTTGAACACAGACAGAATGGAGTGGATGAGCACTGGCATTACAGGGTCACTGCATGAGCACAGCTGGGTGTGGGTTACAACTCATGCTGAGAGTGCACGACATTAGTGCTTCTATGTAATATACAGTATATAGATTTGTATAGGGATATATTCATAGAAAGTGAGACACTGCATCGTAAAAGAAGGTTTGTTGTTTTGAGTGTTCAAGCGAGCTGATGTCATCCCCCATCCTGTCTGTATTTCTCTGTAATTCGTGATACTATATCCAGACGCCAATTTGTCCGGCTGTCACACGTTACTTTACCAAAACATTTGCAAAGTTGGGTTAATCATAATCATCTCATTTCAGGGAATGACTGAAAGCAGAGTGTTGTGGTGTGCTGGAAGAGAACGCAACACGCAGAGAAAGAGGTGAGAGTATCTTTATGTGGTATGTCTGTTATTTAGAGTGGAATAGCAGTGCTGCATTCTGGGTAAAGAGGCTTAGGTTGACAAAAAAAGTAGCGAAAACGGCAAGCCAAAGGAAAACCTGCAAAATACAGCCAGTCTGTCGCTCCAGAACAGATGGACCCAGTTTATAAAAGAGTTCAATTTTTAATACATCACTCCGTACTCTCTCTGGCATGCTGTCAGCGATCCACCAGGTTACAGATTCACAATGATCTACAATGCACAGTAACCCAACAAACTGTGCTACAAGGAAGAATGACAAGACTTATGGGCAGTTAAACTCTCACGCTCTTTCTCCACCCACTCAGGTGTCCGCCATCTATCTGCTCTCTGCGTTTCGTGACACAGTCAGACTGAATTACAAGGTGCCGAGGAGCACGTCTACGAACACAAACCCCAGGAAAAAGGTGCTTTACTCGGGCACAGAGAGCAGACGGATAGGCGGCGTGATATGGACATCCCTGCCTTTTTTGATCAACACTGGTCCCTTTATTCCCACTTTCATACCAGGCGAAGCCAAGTAAAGGAAAAATCCTTTAAAGGTGAAGTGTGTAATTTAAAACGGAATCACAAAAATAATGATTTCAAACTTGCGCCGTGGGTAGATGCTCTTTTGGGCTGGTTGTGATGCTCAAACAAACAGAGCAACTTTTTGATAGCGCCACAGAGCCACAGTGTTACGCCTTTTGGGGGGAAAATAACAATAAAAATCAACCTTCAAATGGCTTACTTGTAGCATTTTAACAATGAAAAAAATTACACGTCACCTTCAACTTCCTAGTAAGAGAAAGGCCATTTTTTGTGGCCACCAAGAGTCATCTTTCTCAGGCATGCCACCCCCTGGTGTTGACTGTAAGTAGTAAATCTAAGCTGCAGTAACAACACACAGACAGCAGGTGGCGCATGGACACAGCGGTTCCTCTCCAGCGACGCATGCAGCATATGTGATCTGTGCCATCAAAATGGAGGACGCATAAACACTGGCACAGTCATAGCTGGCGAGAGGAGAGAGACGAGCACCGCCGCTCCGCGCCCCACCCAGATACACACGCAGTTCGTCTCCCGCAGTCCTCCTGAAAAGGCACCAGTGACCCAGCAGGCCTTTAACATCTAAAGAATAGCACACATAGCACCAGTACATCCCTCACCATGGCCCCCCCACTTTCCCAGCACTTTAGTCGATAAAAAGAAATGAAAAAATACTCAGTACTCTATCGTCAGTCAAACAACTCTATATTGTATCCTTAAAAAACTTGGCAAGTCAACTCTTTCACCTTGAATTAGTAGTAGTTGAAAAGTAAATACAGTACATGTGGTCTGCTAAAGAATGGAGAAATAAAACGGAGAAGGAAATGGATGCATGCACGTTACCAGATGTTGATTTTGCAGGCTTCTCGAATGTTATACATTTCTACACAAGAGGCATTATTGTTTGGTTCCTGTCCAAAAAAGAAAAGAAAAAATGTATTGTGAGGTACCGGCAGACCTGAACCAGGAGCATTTAAGTAGTAAATTGCAGGAGTTCACTTTATTTGCTACGACTCTTAAGCCAGACAAAAAAAAAAAAAAAAAAAAACCTACAATTTCCAGATATACAAACAGCAGGTAAGCCAGACTTGGTTATGCAAATAAAAGAAATGAAATAAAAACATGAGCTAAAACAAGAGGGGTGAAAGACCTAATGTAAGCCATCAATTAAAAAGACGAGCGACCTGTTAAAAACGTGGTCAAAATCCGTTCAATAGTCTCTTCGATATTTACATCAGTATTCAGCATGGCTGGCCGCAGACGCAGGGGTGCATTCTGTTCCGGGCCAGATACTGACACATACACATCCATGAAGTTTAGTCCAAAAACCATCGATTACACTCTACAAAAAAAGGTGCACAATCCACCACTCTCCTCTACAAAAAAAGGTGCAAAAAGCTCTAGTTCAGTCTACAAAAAGGTGCAAAGAGGTCCATTTCCTCTGTCAGAAAGGGGGCGGCTAATGTATGTGTCCCAGGAGATCAGATGCGCGAAAAAACACGACTTATACAAACACGCACGGCCTAACTCGGGCATGAAATATTAAAATAGCCTACAGTATCGAATTTCTGTTTTCGTGAGGCATGCGTGTTTAAAACCCATGCCTGGGCACACATTAAGACATCACATGCAATCCCATTCAAATCCCAAAGAAAATTTGGGATATGCAAAATTTCACGGGTTACGGCAAACTTTCAGACGGCCGAATTTCCTTAAAAGCATCCGTATGAGATGCCTCCGGCACATAAACCCTAAATCCCCGACTCAACACATCACCCACATGCAAACACACAGTGCCAACTATGTGCAAGGAATGTATACAGATGGTGACTTGTGCGGACACAGACATGCTTGCCTAAGCGAGCACAGACAGACACACGCACACACACAGCTGCCCAAACAGGGACATGGGCAACATGAAGAGACTTAATCATTCTGCTCCTCCTCTCCTGGGACACAGGTGATGTAAACCCTCCTCCGCTCCCAAACACACACAAAGTCAGGCCCGAACCTTAAGACAGTAAAGTGACTAACAATAAGAAGCACAACCTCCCACCCCCCTGGGCTGTAAAAGCGTGTTTGTGTGCGATAATGGGGGGGGAAGAAAGCTAAAAATGTTTACAGACTAAAAACACTTTGTTTTTATGTCCTACCCAATTTTTCTTTTCTCTTAAAGGGATAGTTTATCCAATTCAGCCATAATTCAGCCATAATTTACCCTCAAGTCTTCTCGAACCTGCATGACTATTTCTTCAGTGGAACATAAAAGAAGATATTTTTAAAGAACACTTTTATGTGCATGCAATGAAAGACAATGGGGTCCAAAACAACACTGAACCCCATTGGCCTTTCAGTGAATGAAAACAAACACTTTTCTTTTGTGTTTGGTTTGAGATGGGGGGGTGAGGAAACGATGACAGAATTTACATTTCTGGATAAACTACCCCTTTATTCGACGAGAGACGCAAATTGTACATCACTGGTCAAAACGGCCAATCGAATTCAGCTATGGACACGATCGTGATCGAGATACAAGCCAAGCACCAGTCTGCAAGATAATCCTTATGCAAAAATAGTCCTTACTTTTCTCACTATTTCCATTTAAAGCCCAACAACAAGGTGTCTCTTGAGAAACATTTAAGAAAAAAATAAAAACACAAAAAGAGATTTTAAAACAATCCCTCTCTCTTGAGCTCTAAAGGTGCGAGCAGATAAATATATTTTTATCCTTTACAGTCCTTAATCATCTTACTCTGGATTCATATAAATCACACCCAGTGGAACAAGTAGAAGGGGAAAGGAGAAAACGGCGACATAAAAAAAACAAAGAACGTGGCAGACTAAGATCCCACATATATTTTGGGAGGAATGGAAGGAGAGGAGGATATCAGATTCTTTCCATTTTAGACAGACCCGAGAGACAGAATATGCCACCTACTTCTCTTTCTCCTCTCCTCCCTACTACTTTCTCCATCTGCTGTTCCTTCAGATCTTATGACAGGCATTTTTCCCGTCTCTCTCCTGGGCCAAATACAATCGGCTAGTCTGACATAGCCAGGTGCTACAAAATCACGAATACATTCAAATTCAGTAGAGTGAGATCAGGGAACCTCGGACCTCCGGTCGCAAGAACTTTTCCTGGTCCTAATTACGCATTCCAATAGCATCGGTGACTAGATTTACTTGCCGAGCATGGAGGCAAAGGGGATCTTCTGTGCAAAAGAGGGTTATTCAGCAAAAACAAAAATGATTGAAAAGAAAATGGCGCCCCTGGCATCAACCCCTTGTGTTCCTCCCAACGCTAGACCGTGCAAACTCCTCCAATCTCCTACCCGACTCTCCCTTTCCCATCCCAGGCAGAAGCAGCAGAGCCCAGAGTCACGCAGCGGGGTGGGAGGCGGGTAGGAGGTGGGGCGGCAGAGGGGATGGGGCAGGGCTTTCCTCGCCGGGTCGCTCACTGAAACAAAGTGCCGTTGTCTCCGCCCACACCCTGCAGAGACTCGCCTGAGGATCCTCCGGTCTCCACCGAAGCGCCGCCCTCCAGGCTTGCCGTCTCGAAGGCGGGTTCACCGCTGAGGCCGTCCGCTTCCATCTTGATGCTGTCGGGGAGGAAATTGGCATAGGCATCGCCCTCCGCCATCAGTAACTTCAGCTTGGGGATCCAGCTCTTCCTCACCACGCGCCGAGCGTTAGTGCACATGTCCGCCGCGATGGCGTTCATCTCGCTCTCCTTAAAGCTGGTGGCAAAGTTCTGGCAGTAAACTGTTGACATAAGGGAAGAAGACATTTCTAAAGGCCCGATCACACCAAGAACCATAACTATTACAGATAGCTTTCAGCACCCACACCAACGCATGATAACTTTGTTTATTAGAAGCATGTGCTCAGGTATGTCTTCTGGTGCCGGATTGATTCTGATTGGCTGTCAATGTTTTTATCATTTATAAGCGGGATAAAAAATGATTTTGAACGCGTTTACAACATTATCATTCCTCTTTGTCATTGTTGCAGAGTGGATTTCCCTTTCTCGCAGAATTAAGATTGATTATCAAAACTTCATAATTGTAGTTATCATACTTGGTTCAAACAGTAAGTGTTGGAATCACCAAAGGACCCACGACACGATATTATCACGATTCAATATTTATGCAATTTTAAACATTTTGCGATATGCTGAGTAATGCGATAACATATATCAAAGTCCCTTTCAAGGAAAGTCGGTTCACTCGGCGGCCATATTTGCAACGTCTCTGGGCAGCTCATACAAGATCAAGTCTTATCTAAAAAAAAAAAAATGCATATCTCAAATCAGCAACAAAATCTGGAATGATCTGCCCCATGAATGTTGTTTCTAATGCTCAAATAGTGTTTAAAAAGCTTATTTTTCAGGCTAGACCAGCCAATCAGCAATTGGCTCTTTCATTTGGCGGGACTATTCCGCCTTATTGCTCAATGCAGTTTCTCCTATTCATAAGTATAAGAATGAACTGTCTTTGTATTTCTATAGTCTTTGCATATATAGAGATATATTTAGAATGAGAGAGCATTATAGAGAGATGGGGCAGCATCGAGACACTTGTGCTGTTTGTAAAATTACAGTCTGAAAGAAAGATTTCCATTATTGATTTGATCTGTTTTACCGCATTACGCATGGAGCTTGTAAAAAAGTGCATTGTATTAAGTGCAATACTGACCATTCTAAGTCAGGTCCTGATAAAAGAATCATACTTGGTGTCTCTGTCTCAATATAACATCAGCACACAAATATTGCAATACTATACCGTATTGTTTTTTCCCCCCTACCCCTAGTGAACAGGCTTTAAAGGGATAATTCAATTAAATGAAAATGCTTCCGATTTACCATCCTCAAGTAGTTTTTTTTTTTTTCTTTAGTTTTACTGTTTTTTTTGTTTCCTGTGTTGAACACAAAAGAAGATATTTTGAAGAATGTTGGTAACCAAACAGTTGCCACTGGCCAATGACTTCTATAGTATGAAAACAATACTATGAAAGTAAACAGCTAGCTGCAGCTGTCTGGTTATCAACATTCTTCAAAAAAATCGTATTATGTGTTCAACAGAAGAAAGAAATCATCAGCAGGGCTCGCAAAATCGCTACCAAAAGTACACCGCCCGACGGGCTATCTTGAACAGTGATAGAAAAGTCCTGCCTGATTTGAGTTGTTCAGAGTTGTAGGGGTTTTAAACCGGTCTAGGCTGATTTTTTGCACGGTTGGTTTTTCTTAAAAAAGTCGCGATTTTAAACATCAATGGTTAAAACCCTTCACGCGCATTCGGAGCTGTGCCGCTGAGAGCTGCATTTGGAAATGCACAACACAGAATTGATTCTTCTTTCGCGTATCCTTGCATCTGAATGAACATATACAAAATTCTCAAAATAACTGTCTCGGCAAGTACTCTCGTAAACACATTCGGTTATGTCTTAAGTGAACGTAAACAGTGGAGAAAGAAATCTCAAGTGCATCATTATATTGAATCCGTGCATTCGGTCTTAAAGGGGCTGCAGCCTATAAACACCTGCTGTCAGAGAGTGACATTTGCATCTCATTTACAAAGCTAAAATCAGACCATTCTGTATTTGCTTCAAATTGTGAAATTATACAATCTAATTACAATCTAAATAACATGCATTTAGCATCTTTGTTTGGATCATGATTAAAAATGAGTGGTTGCCTCTGATTTTAAATGGAAAGAGCACAGACAAAGCCGTGTTTTGTTTATATGAAGAGATTTTTTTTTATTTGTATTATTTAATTATTTGATTTGGGATTTGTTTTAAAATTTCAAGTTAGTTTTATTATTTGACATATTTCAATTTCACAAAGAAATGTGCAGCATTTTGTTGGAGAAATAATAAAAGGACACCTTTTCATTTATAATTTGTCTTAAATCTCATTTTGTTAAAAAGAAAAATTGTATTGTGAAATCAGTATCATGAATCGTATCGCATCGTGAGTTGAGTGAATAGTTACTACATCCCTATATGCTACTAGTTTTTGCTGTGGTATCAAAAGAGTATTCTGTTATTTAAATAATAAAGAACCATATTTTTTTTGTCATCTGCAAAATGATCCGATCTGTTACTCAAAATCTGATATGATAATGCAATATGATCCGAGCCGTGGGTTTTGTGATCCGTTGCAGCCCCTACTCTCTTGACTTGTTATTTGAAGAAAAAAAGCAATCATTGAAGTTTTTAATCATGCTGATTTGTCCGCAGTGAAGTTCAGCTGATGTCTTTTTTTATTCGGGCTGGTTAAATTAATTTTGGGCTACCAAAATCTGAAGAATGTCGGTCCCCGAAGGGCTACCAGCGATTTAGAAATTTTGCGAGCCCTGATCAGGGTGAGTAAACGATGACAGAATTTTAATTTTTGGGTGAAATAACATAAAAGAGTGGAAACTCACACTTGACTGCGTGCAACACTCGGCTGTCCAGCGGCTTGCGGCTGGGGTCATTGGTGGAGGAACGGATGCCGGTTCCACAGCTGTTGGCGAGAGTACTCCTGTACGTCATACAGAAACAGAAAGTTAGACATCATACAGTTTTACTATTATGTAAGACGTCTTTAACGTTTCCCAGACTCACCTGTCGAAGAAAGCAGCCAGCAGCCTTCTCAGAAGGACTTTGTGTCTGGTCCCCGCACTGACGTGACAGTTCATCAGCTGAGCTCGTGAGATGTACACACTGGTGCCTGTTGACAATATATGTGAATCTCACTCAAAAGGTGTGAAACTTCATTCATATTCATGTCCTCAAGATATATAAGCAGTTACATATTGAAAGACTGACGAATGCCTTATGACTCATCGATTTGCATGAATGCATAGATGTCCCAAAAATGAATGCTAAATTAATGAATACTAATCACACAAAGCTCAGAAAGAAATTCAGCTTTCCTTATTACTGCTAAAGATCACTCATGTGTGTTAGTTAGTGCTAACAGTGACTTGTGAAGTTTGAGCGCTGACTGTTGTATTAACAACTGTTTTTCTATATGTAGCTTTTCTTCCCTATGGTTCATTAAAATATGTTGTGATTCTACTGCATCCATCTGTGTGAAATTATGCAGTGTTGTGCTCAATCAGATGCTCATTAAAGCACCTTTCAAATACAGAATAGGCTCCAAATAAAAAGAAAAATTAGAATAACAAAACTCAGTTTTGAATAGGTAGATATTTTTTGAAAGAAGTCTCTAATGCTCACAATGACTGGACAAGACAATACAGTAAAAACAATAGTATTGTGAGAACTTATTTAAATATAAGTGTATTTAAAATAACGGTTTTCTATTTAACATTTTAAAATGTCATTTTTTCCTGATGGAAAAGAAGTCAAAACAGACATTGTTTCATTAGAATTCAAAAAACAAATCCTACCTCCATGCGTGGGGTGGGGGGAGCTTTACTAAAACTAATTCAAACCATTCAAAACCTTCTTTTCTTGCTCTTAATTAAACATTTTTGTCTCATTTCCATTTTTGCTTTTCACTCCTCCAGCGCTTTGTATTTGTTCATCTTTTAATGACTTTCTGATGACAATTTTTTTCCAAAGACCTTTTTATCGCTAGTCTTCTCGTCTGCTTCAATTCCTCATTTCAGTTTCCACTTTATATTGCTTCATGTTTGGTCTTGTTCAAATGCTTTCTTTTATCGTATTTGTAAAGCACTCTGAGCTGCATGTTTATATATGCGACTGTTTAAATAAAGTTCCAGCGATTGGCGGAATTCCTCTGTTATGTGTACTGAACAGATCCAGTCGGACGGTTCAGAGTCACTTAAGGACATGCTTTACACCTCACAAAAGCCCCCACTACCCTACAGTCACTCAACAAAACCTGTTCTACACCACAATACCAAAACACGGCTTCTCCAAACACAGTTGACCTATCAATCACCACACAAGATCATTTGCTTTTCATGGGCTATTGAACATGACTCTGTTGTATGATCCTTCCTATTTAACTCTTCTATAGATTAAATTTAACATTGTTTTCTCAGCAGATGTTTTCCCAAAATCCATACAGGATGATATGACGATGGTTTGAACAACAACAGAATGATTTATTCCACTATAATATACCTTTGACTCAAGATACTTTGGTTCATCTGTTGCGTTTTGTTAATGAACGGGTACAGTGATTAGACTCAGACCTGAAACTAGCTCCAGTTTCTCTGCAGGGTCACCTTCCTCATAAAGTTTAGGGTGACAGCGGTTGCCGATCTGAGCGATGAGCTCGGCAGGGAGAGAGGCAAGATCCTGTCGGCCACGCATCCTGGGCCGCGTCTCTGAGTGGTCCGGCAAGGCCTCCACACGTTCGCCTGCTGAGAAAGGGAACGAAGTTTATGAAGAGTAGAGAAAGCGTGAAGACTAAAACGTGATCTCCGCGCACGCAGTCTAGACAGCCATGAAGATTAAACCAGTACTCAAATCTTTTGACTCTCAAAAACAGACCGATAATACAGAGCTCTTGGGACCAAGACTAATAAAAGATCTGTGAAATCCAAAGGCATCAGAACACATTCGGTTTTAATGCCGTCTGAGCGAAGATAAGAAGAACTTCTGATAACATATTCATGAGCTCCAAAACAGTTTAAGCATTTAACAAAAAGTGTGAATTTAGCTATGATGATATTCCTATTTAAGAAGCACAAAAGAAAGTAGACAATAGTTAACTTGCTAAAATGGGAACCAGGATCAAAGGAAGTGCCGGTTTAGGAAGTGCTAATTTAAAACTTAAAAATTTAAATTATATTCTGCCATCATCAAACCTGTATGATTTCCGTTTTCTTCAGTGGAACCAGACGAAGACATTGTTGTGGTAGTTTATTTATTTTACAATGCAATAATGAATAGGGAGTGGAGCTGGATTTTTGTGTCTTTATTCACCAAAAATGGTGAAAGTTGATGGGTGCAGCAGTAATGTTTAATTTGTAAATTAATAATTATTTTTAAGGAATCTGTTGATCCAGTTCACAAAACTGGTTTGAATTACTCATAAGTGAACTGGACTTACTCACTGATCACAACTGGTAAGGAAAAGATTGTACATGAATATCGGCTGCAAAAGAAAGTCCCCCCCCACCCCCCCCCCCCCCAGGGACCCATGAACCATGTCATCTATATTTGGACATGATTTAGTGTAACCAATTATCGAAAACGTAGTATGTTGGGGACTTTGTTTCTCAGCGGTTGTGATTGAATTTGAGGTGTGGGAGCTGCAATCAATACATTAGTCCAACAGAGAGAAGGATTTCATTTTCTTGCAAGGAACGAGTTATGACAATTTGAGTTTAAAAAAAATTGGCGACGGTAATAATAAAAAAAGAAACTTATGCATGGATGAATTGTTCAAAATAAGTAACATGCATCTAAAAATATAGAGAGAGTAAAATTGTTGACATTTAATCGTAAATTTCAGTAAATTTCGCATGGCTTCAGAAATATAGTGCATGAGTCATATGGACAACTTTTATGGTGCATTTGCATCTTTTTTTTGAAGTTTAAAAGCTCCAGTCTGCATTCATTGTAATCCCATTGAAAAGGCAACAAGCACACTGTTAAAATTTCACCAGCTCTTTTCCATTGAAGATAAAGTTGTCATACAAGTTTAGAACAACATGAGGTTGAGTTTGATTTCAAGCATTTCATCGGATGCAACAGTGCTGTGGACTCACCTGTAGCACCCACGTTGAGCATGCTGTACATGGTGTACATATTGCAGATCTGCCTGTACTGCTCTTCAGTGCCATCATCCACCGCCTCCTCCTCTTCCTCATCATCATGGTAAGAGATGGGCGAATCACTGGCATAGGCACTCAAAGTACCGGGGCTGGTGCCTTCAGGGGTGGCACTGCTCGTGCCATTGCCATTGGTGCTTCCGCCTCCACTGTGCCCCCCTGTGCCCATTCCAAGACCCATACCAAGTCCCATGCTACCTTGCTGCTGAATGGCACTTCCGCGTGCCATTTCTTGGGAAAAGCGAGCCGCCTTCCTCATCCCTCCTCCGCCGGCCGCCCCCGAGCCTCCGCCACCTTCCCGATTGCCTCCTTCCCAAAGCCGCTTGGCCACCGGCGTGCAAACCACCGAATACGGCGAGGCCTCCGGCTGCTCTGTCTTCACCCGAGAGACGAGGGGCAACGGGGTCAAGCAGGAAGCGGGTCGACTGGACGCCGTAGCCACCACCCCGCCTCCGCCGTTAGCCACAGCACCCGCCGCTGTCTGGGTAACAGGGCTCTGAGGTTCCGACGGAGGGGTTTCTTCAGTATGGAGGCCCTGTGAGTCGCAGCTGGGCGAGCTGACCTTCAAGAAGAACTCCGTGCCCTTTTCCATAATCTGCTGGATCTGGAGGAAGCCGGCTGTGTACATGAGCAGAAACTGGTCTCCGACGTTCATGCTGAGGCGGCCGGTGTAGCAGAAGGCCAGGATCTGCTGAAAGCTCTGCGGCTGTACGGCCGGGGGCAACTCCACCACCGTAGGGGTTTTGCTGCCCGCACTGCTGTTGAAAAGGTCACGGAAGTAGGAGCTGCTGGCCGCCAGCACGGCGCGGTGGGCTTTAAAGGTGTGGCCTTTCACCACCACGGACATGTCGCAGTACAGCCCCTGCAGCCGCTGCTCGTTCAAACACTCCAGGACATTGTTGCCGAAGTTTGGGATCGCCATCTGAAGGGTCTGAGCCATGGCGCTATGGCCAGCACCACCAGAGAAATCTGAGCGGCACCGGAGGAAGAGAAGGAGGGAAAGACAGATGGAAGAGAAAGAAAGAGATCTTTGTCAGCAGCATTCTTTCAGCAGCACAGTAGTTCATCACTGAAGACTCATTGCAACCATCATTTGCTTTTAAAGCAGTAAAATCCACTGAATGCGACAATTTATTGCAAAGACACACACGGCTACCGGCAAAAGACTGTTACATTAAAAGGTGAAATGTTTAAGACCCCAGGGACGAGCCTGTGAGCACCTTTCGCAGAGCGGCCTAGAACATGCGAACTCTGAAAAATAATAGGGGGGTTGGCGAGCCGCCTCTAAAATCCTGCGAGCGGGATGTGACTGCTAATCTGAATGAGATGGTGATTCAGCTGAGACAGAGATAAAATGGCACTCTTTACAGTACTACAGCAGGGAGGGAGAGAGGGGAGAGCGCCAGAGAGATACTAAACCAGTGATTGAGGTCATAGTTGAGGAAGAGGGTGGAAAACAAAGGGCTTTGACTGACACTGCAGTCAGTCTTATTACTGCTAAATGTGACACCATGAGCAAAGCCATCATTACAGCTCACAGCCATTCCGCCGGGGAAATTCATTAGAAACGGTTAACCTGAGCTTTCTACTATAAAATGGGCTGTCCAAAACTACTACTACAGAGTTTAAAACTGTGGTGCTTACAATTCCCTCCTTTTTAGGCAACAAATACGTTCATATTAGTCGGGGGAGGATTTTTGGCGAATCAGCAGAATGAGTGGCAGAACTTTTAGTGAAGGCACAGATTGACATTTTACCGTCAGCGCAAAAATCGTGGCTTATTGTTTAGCAATCATTTGGTGAAGTAAAAACAGCCCTCAAATCATGTCAGCTAAACCAACACGACAGTATAACACTGTGTGATGTGATATACTTCACACATTAAGATTAGACCGCGGTAGGCAGAACATCTGGGCACATGTTTCCCACACAAGCCATCACATTAAAAATCACTGAATCTGATCTGATCACACAGAACTAACAGGACGTTTGTGGTAAAAGAAGTACCCTCTTTGTCTAACTTCAGGCTCGCTCGCTCCCCCTCCCTTGCATGCACACACACAAGCCATAGACATCAGACAAAACGGCGTGTTTACAGTTGGCCAGAGAACAGAGGCACACATACACACTGAGAGGCCCAGGGTTTATTTAAGAAGCTTTCCCTCGGGGTGGGGGAAGAGAGGGACACCTTAGGTATGGTTATCACAGTATGCAAAGGGGGACACAAACTTTTAAAGTCTTTATTCACAAGCCAATCTGCATGTACTCAAACAGTCAACATGCAATAACCAATGAGGTTGGAGCATCTATCACAAGTACTTGTAAAAACACAGAAAAAAGTAATCTCATAACTTCAATCTTATTTTACTAATGAATAGTCAGGTATACTCCTCCTGAAATTTCTAGCACTTATTGTCAATGACATATTATTTACTCTATAAAGGGATAGTTGACCCAAAAAATAAGATTCTGTCATTATTTACTCACTCTCTAGTCTCCACTTGTTCCAAACCTGTATGAGATCGTAGTCCCCAATGACTTCCACAGTATTTTTATTTATTTATTTATTTATTACCATACTATGGAAGTCAATCTATACCATCAACTGTTTGGTTGCAAACATTCTTCAAAAAATCCTCTTTTGTCAGAAAAGAGAAACTTACACAGTTTTGGGACAACTTGAATGCGAGTAAAAGGTGACAGAATGTTCATTTTTGAGTGAACTATTCCTTTAATTATTTTGTAAATTCATGTCATCTGGGCCACTTTTAGGCAGTCAAAATCAAAAACGGTCCTGGTGTACCTGAACTCACCCTGAGAGTCAGTGGTTCTCAACCCTTGTAACTTCCAAGGTTCCCAATAGACAAAGTCAAAGGTGTTTGTAACCCTTTTACAAACAGAAACTGTTGCTGTCAAATATATAAAAAGAATTAATCTAAAGATTTACAAATTCGGTGATTTGAACATTACCACATTGTGCCTTGGAGGAAAGACATTATAAATACACAAATCTGTTTCTTTGGTGCTACAGAACTTCTCTGCTTAACTAGCCTACAACTTTTTTTGAAAGGAAAGATAAGCAAACATGTAAGAAGAGTGAAAAAAAAATGCCTCTACAGATGTTTTATGTATGATTGTTGAGAGAGGAAAAATAAGTCAATATTGTTCACCCAAGTTGTATGCTGCACTACAAAAATAGTACATCTGAAGTGACATGATACACTGACTACACTATTTATATTACTAAGCAGTTAAGCATTTAAATTGTTAAAATATACGTAAATATAACAAGATTGAGGCCCCTTAGGAAGTTTACAGAGTGCCCTAGGGCCCCCAGTTGAGAACCACTGATACACAAAGCAAAAAGAAACGTCTAATATTGTGATGCCAAACCTGTGTGATGGAAGTGCAGACTCAGCCACTGAACATACGCCGATAAACTAACACTAATCCAACAATGCAGAACAGTGAAGTAGGATATAAAAAACAAAGCGCAAACCTTTGGCCGCCGGACCTGCCAGTACAGCGGTGTTATGAGGCTGTGTCGGCGGCAGGCTAACCGTGTGTCAGTCAGTCTGCCCGTCTGTCCGGAGTTCTCCCCTGGCACGGGCCGTGAAGGGGGTGAAGAACGATGGCAAAAGCGCCCACTATGAGCCACTCTGTGAGAAATGCAGCACCTACATGCGAGCGAGCACAAACGCAGCGGGGGGAAGCGGTGCGTCGCGTCGCACGAAACGAGCAAGTTTGCCGCTCTTGTCCCGTCTTTGCCAAATGCACCGCACCGAGAGCGAGCGTGCCTACCTACATCCTCGGGCCTAGACGGGTCCGCCAAAACGAGGGTTCGCCCCGTTCCGTTACAACGGCAACACTCAAGAATCTCCAACGATTCAATGAGCAGCCGGTATTAGCATCCCAAAAACACCCAAGTGCATACTTTTCAGTCCGCGGGATTTCAAAGTGAATGTTCCATGGCGAATACGCGCTAGTTCGGATACCCCACCTTATCTTATTTCACAGACATCAACAGGTCATCCCGGGACAAATGCACGAACTGGGGGCGAGCCAGACTGAACCAGCGCTGACAGTAGGGGGGGTCAGCCAGACTCCGCCAATAAGAAAATGATTGAACTACTCCCGGCCACAACAACATCGATCACGCTCAAAGTGCCGTCTTCAAATCAAAAACATTAATATAAGCCGTTTGGCTGAACAGATTAAAAAGATCCCGGAAATCGGGGTTTTAAATGAGCCAGATCTGACTCCGGAACATCTGCCAGCACGCGCGTTCAGCCATGTCAGTGAGGTCGGTGAAGTGGTTCAACTTTTTGTTGGTACCATTAGTCTGTGCCCATCCCCCACCGCACACCTTCCCCAAATCAATGCCCCCCAAACATCTCAAAGCCACCGGATTTCAGCCAAAATGCCAGGACAGCAGCACCGCGCCGCGCGGATTCAAAGGCGCGATACTCACCCCTTAGCTGGAGGCCGTTTCAAAGTGATTCAATGGAGTCCGACGCGCTCACGCTCCTTCACTCTCTCGCCTCGTCTGTCTCGCGCTGGAAACAGCCATTCATTGTGGGCATAGGCGCGGAGTCGATCGCAGAGCCATCGAGCGCGAACTCTTTTTTTCCCAGCGGGATGCGGAGCGCAGAGCCACTGATCATGCATAGACTAGACATGACTCCCCATCGTCACTCAATCGCATGATCATCACAGGCGCAGCCTCAATGCCAGGAGACCTATCCAGCATCGAGATGTATTTGCGCATAGGCTGGCACAGCAACAGCGAAAAGAGCCACCGCCTCGTTTCCATACGTGCGCAAAAAGTAGGCCATGCCTCTACATCTGGCCAGACAGACCCCCAATATAGAGCGCGCAGAGAACCGTACAGCGCGAGACGACGCTAACGGGAACATCAAATAACGTTTGCTTATACCGAATCAGCGTTTAGTGTTGGAGAATTTTACTGCGTTCCGCTTAGTTATGTGTGGGGCATTTGCTTTTTAATATCTCGCTTATTTAATTAAAATCCCTGCATAATCTATTTAAACAGCCCTACATTCAAAACAACCCCTGACAACGTCAATGAGGCTAGTGGGCGATTCTTGATTAGAATTGTTTATCAATGCATTTTACGTGGGAAGCATGAAATACTCACTGTATGTTCGAATAATCCATGCAAGTTTACAAGGCCCGAACCTGCAGGCCATAAACATCAATGTGTCTGAATCTACAGGGGAAACTATACGACCGCGTGACGTCACATGCTGACCCTATAGATGTCCTTACATTACCCCCGTGAGCTACATTTGCAAATGCATTTTTTTGCGTCTGAAAAACGTGCGCACGGGCTTCCGTAGTCATGATTTTGTGAAAGTGAAAACACTGGGTTGCCAGATTGGTGAATGTGTATTATGCCACTGCATTTCTTTTTGTCATACTTTTTGTACACTTCTACAGAAGCCCTAAAATCAGACAGGTCCATATTATATACCATTTTAAGCGACGGGGTTTTATTTTGGGTGAACAGATTTTCATTAGTGGCCTGGACAACTAATGTAATTTGTTTTCTGTGTCATTTTTGTTGCTTTCAGTGGGGTTTTTGCCCGAGCGCTGTAACTTATGACCCTGATACACGTTATCCAGTTTTGATAACTCATGTGGTGTTTCACATGATTGACACTTTATATAAACAGGATCAATGTGTTGAACTGACATTAAGAGTAAGAACTCTTAAAAAAAAAAACAATAAGTGACATCTCAATTAAATTGTCATCTTACAACCATATTACTGTAATTTTTCAAATGTAATATTTATAAATGCAGTTTGTCTATTTAATCTGTAATTTAATCTAATTTACTTCTCTTTAATCAAACTAGACATATCCGAAATTTAACTGACCATTTGTTAAATGAATAAATCAATAAACTTCAGGCCCCATGTTGTACCCATCGACTGTAAAAATGTAGTAGCTTATTTGTGGAAATTTATACGTTGGAAAATTCAAACAAACCGTAGCACTGCCCTCTAGTGACATTATTACAGTCTCTCAGGATGCAGAGCGTTTTATGTTCTCCTTTGAGAAGCTCCAACCCATTCAAACCTTTATGTTAGCCTATGTATTCTTACTGCATCTTATCCATTCCTATACATGGGCGTTCAGAGTCTTCTTTTTGCTTGTCATTTACTAAATTACTCATTTAACTAAAGTCCATTACAGTGTTAGTCACATTTGAGCATCATGGGGTTCAGTGCCTTATCTCAGTCATATTTCAGGCCTAATCCTACTGCATATCAGAGACCTTCAGGCATTATATTACATTCTATGTACAATGTATGTTATATAATGTAATCATGCTTTTTGCAAAAAAACCCCCAAAAGGCTAAAACATGCATGCGTTGTTCTATTTGTATCAAATATGTTAATGTACGCAAGTATTCTTTTATTGACTCACTATTTTAGTTCTGTGACGCTTTTTGATGTTACAATAAATATTTCACCCCTTTAATTACTTTCGTAGTTCGGTCATATGCTATGTGTGTGCTGCTTGCATGTGAGAAGCAGCCTCCACTGTTTTTATGCGCTTTAGCATCTGCAGGAAACACTCACTAACAGTAAATTTGTCACCACTGATGGCAGCTGCCGTGTGGCGGTGTTTGCTGCCGGAAATGACATCCATAGTTAATTCACAGCTTGAGCACAGATTGTCTGAAGAACAGAGTCCTCAGCGGACAGATGGCAGGGGTAAAGAGGGAAATAGCTCCAGTTGAGGGCAACCACATCAAAGCACAAGTCGAATTGATTGATTACTTCTGCTCACCACTTGATGGCAGCACTTGTACATTGAAACTTGGTGACTCTAAGCTACTGGAAGAAACACTGACGTGCAGGGCTGAAATGTGGCGTAAATTAACTTTATGGGTCACATGAGTTATGTAAAGACCCTGATAATCATTAGAAAGCTGTTAGCTATAGTTCCATTTGTAGCATGAAATGCTCTTTTGATATACACTGTTATATGCAAGGTTTCTTGAACAGTTTTTTTAGACGCTGTGGTCCCCAAATATGATCAGCCTGGTGTGAGGGCCCCGAATCAACTATATATATTCATTTATAAAGACCAAACTAATAGACCAAAAGGGGGTCACTGGAGCGGTATTCAAAAGGTACTAATATGCACCCTTTAGGGGTAAATAAGGAACAAAGGTGTACCTTTTGAAAGGATACCGCCCAATTGACAGCTTTTGTACCTTTTTTGGGAGTGTTTTGTGAAAAATTAATATTGTACACATGTTTTGTTGCATTATTACTTTTGTCTACTCATTATAGTACTGTACTGTTAGATGTATTATTTATTCCTTTAAATTAATTATTGGAATCGATTTATTTTCAACTTTATCTGTTTAGTCAGTTAAAGGGGTCATATGATGCGATTTAAATTTTTCTTTTTTCTTTGGAGTGTTACAAGCTCTTGGCGCATAAAGAAGAGCTGTAAAGTTGCAAGACTAAAGTTCTCAAATCCAAAGAGATTTTCTTTATAAAAAGTAAGAGTCAACTATGCCTACCTAAAACGGCTCATTCTAACAAACCCCCACATGTCTACGTCACGATGTTGGAAGATTTGCATAACACCACCCAAAAGTTCACGCAAAGAAAGAAGGAGTAACTTTTAGTCTCATGTAGTATTGTTTTTGCCGGCCGCCATGTTGGTGAGACGCGGTGGTGTTCGTTGTGAAAGCGAAACTACTTTGTTTGGCCTTCCAAAAGAGGACGATATCCGCTTCGTCATGCCTAGAGCTGATCCGTGCTGGTCGCACGAAATATTACAATTTCATGCTCGCGGGATCGGCTTTCACCGTGGATGAAGCGGAGTCCAGCCCGGGGTCATCACATGTGATTGCCGCAAGCCCTCCGGACGCTCCTTCGTCGAATGAGCCGGCCGCGCCGTTCTCAAGCCCGCAGCCTCTGCTCACTCTATGCATCCGTCCTCCCCCCTCACTCAAGGCCGTGTGTTCTGTGTGTTTCGTTGTGAAAGAGAAATTACTTTGTTTGGTCTTCCAAAAATGGACACGACTAGAAATCAGTGGTTAATTTTTATTTACAACACTGTTCCAGAACAAAATATTCAGATGTGTGCTGCACATTCTATGGAGGACTGTTTCCTGATCCTGATAGAGTAGACTACAATGCCGGCTGTTCTGACTCAAGTAAGTACGTTTTCATCCAAAGAATTTGCCACTGATGATTCAAACGCGAGTTTTGAGCAGTGTAGAGTAGCACTTGTTGTTTGTCGTTTCTCCAATCACAAATGTCAAAAGGGTTTTATGTTACCGCGGCGCGCTTCACGCAGTGTGTAAAAAACAGTGATCAAGTCCTTAATAATCCGTCAATTTTCCCACTGGATGCAACAAATGCCTCGTTTGTAATGGGTTTTAATGTTTTTGTCTTGTCGCTCTGGCCGGGACACAGCATCACAGTATGGTAAGGTGGTAAACATTTCTGTTACACGCTTGAGGTATTCGGCCAATCACAACGCACTGAATAGCTGGCCAATCACAGCACACCTCGCTTTTCAGACAGATGAGCTTTGTAAAAATGACCCATCGAGATCAAAACACTCATGTACAGGTATGGTGGAAAACTAAGGTTGTGTTGTTAACCTTAAACCGCATTTCATTACCCCCAAATACACAAAATAATGTTCTTTTTAGCAACATCATATGACCCCTTCAAATAATTTTATATATACTGATTTATTATTTATTTATTTTTACATAATTGCCCAGGTTTTCTCTAAACTTTTCACAGAGCCCCTTAGCACTCCCTTGCGGCCCCCCGCTCTAGAAAACAAACACATTCAGCTTCTGTTTACTTTTGAATCTTTTTTAAATCTTTAAATATGAACCAGTTCTTCTAGTTCTCCCATTCTCAGATGATAGTTGAAATGTCCACACATCATTCGTCCAAACTATCCTGTTCTCCTCACAGTCTTTTATGTCTCTGCTCAGTGCTAATTATGTCTCCCCATTCTGCAGACAACTAACAGCCTTTTTCCAAGAACAAACTAAGCACAGCTATTTAGTACCATATGAAAAATTGGTGTGAATTTAACAGCTGGCTAAGATTGGCCAGATGGGACGTGCTACTGAGCATCCTGCGTTATAAAACAAGTAAATAATTCTCATTCACCTTAGCAGGCAGAGAGACGCTCAGGTCACGGATGTCAGTTTCTTGCCTACTTATGAAGTTGTCAGGTTTTGTGTACACCAGAATACTTCTGAAGACTTTTTAAAGAAGAAAAACAAGCACTCGGAGCCATTCAGACAGATGGAGCGAGTGGTGTGAAATGGACTTGTTGGTAAAAATTCACAAGTGTGCCGAATCTGAGAAGGAGGCGCTTGGATGATAACAGAATGAACAAGTGATCAGGTGAGTTTTCAACCACAGAAGAGTCTATCAACAGCCACTGCTACTCATCCCAGCGTGTTCATTTATTCACGTCATCATTTATTCATCTTTCCTCCTCTATCCTGGTCTCCATTTTCAAAGTGAATTTCTAAGTTTCTCAACGAAAGGCAGGAACATTATGTTCTTTCTCCAAGAAAGTCTTCTCGTCACTCCTCACGCAACACAAAATAAGACCTTCGTACGTCAGCATTGTGCATTTTTGTACTTTGTCATCCGTTTTACACATAGTTTGGTCTGCGTTTATGAAAGCACTGTGTCTGGCCCTCCACCTGCCGCTCCAACAGATGGACGTGAGAGACTAGTGAGTGACAATAATAGAGGGATGGAGTGAGAGCGTGCGATGTGAAGAAAGATCTGCCTTTTTTAAGCAGTGTCACACACTATCTTTTCCGCTCTACCTTGGCTCATTGCTTGTCTCACTTCTGCGGCACGTTGCCATGGGAACACAGCTGCAGCACTTGAGTCGTGAGTTGGGGAGGCTGGGGGTTGCTATTTAGTAAACACGTTCGCGTTTCTTCATTGGATTTAGCAAGTTGGAAGGGAAAAGGCGGCTTACAGAACCTACAGTCATAGCTCTGCCAATAGTGTGAGCAAATGTGTTGTTTTGTGTTCACTTAGAGGCTTGAAATGTTCTCATCTTGGAGGGGTTTACAAGTCAACTCTCTCAAGGATCACTTCGTAGTGCATCCAACTCTCTCTATCACTTTTTCTATTTATCTAATGTGTTAAACATGTTTAACATGTTAAAATTTCTTACTCAGACGCAAGGCACACATATTGATGGGACGGTTCACCCAAATATCATTTAGCTACTCACCTTTATGTTGGTCCAAACCTATGTGACTTTCTTTTGTGAAACGCAAAAGATGATATTTTGGTAAAATGTGAAACAAACAATCATTTGTTTGTTTGTTTTTTCTCACTGGACCAAATCTGTTCAGGCATTCTTCAAAATATCTTCTTTTGTGCTTTGCAGAAGGAAGTAACTCACACAGGTCGGGAACAATGAGTAAGTAAATGATGGCAGAATCCAAAATAGGTCTCCTATCCCTGCAAAAAAAAAAATGTTTTTGGAATCTTTATTTTTGAGAGTGTGGGTGAACCATCATCTTAAAGGGATAGTCTACCTAAAAATGAAAATGTTGTCATCATTTACTCACCCTCATGTTGTTTCAAACCTGGATGAGTTTCTTTCTTAAGCTGAACATAAAAATATATTTTGAAGAATGCTGATAATCAAACAGTTGATGGTCACCGTTGACATATTTCTTTCCTAACTATGGAAGTCAATGGGGACCAACAACTGTTTGAGTCTTCAAAATATCTTCTTTTATGTTCATAAGAAAGAAACTCATACAGGTTTTGGAATGACATGAGGGTGAGTAAATGATGACAAAATGTTCATTTTTGGGTGAACTATTGCTTTAGGTTAAGCCTTTAACAAGGCATTTTCTCATTTTTGTTCTTCTCTCATATACTTCACTCTTGTTGTATAGCGTCTCTGATGGCTTTAACTGTGGTGAATAAGAATGTCATCACTAACATAAACACATAACACACATACAGTAACCATACTATGTTGTTCTCCCTCTATGCATTGATTAAGAGTCCAACTCTCAGCAGGCCTGTTACACATTGCACATGGCATAATGTTGATAATAGTACTATTTTCAAATAGAATATGTCATCAGCCGTTCTTGTAGCAGTGATGGACACAGTCAATAGAGAATGCCTGAACTAAGGCTCAGCTATGTTTAAGACATGCAGTGTCATATGCATTATATAAGCAGTGTTGCTATCAACAACTTATGCAGTGTTGCTTGTGAGGAAACTCCTGAATAACGTCAACTTAGTTTCTAAGAGTAAGCTTTGGTAAATGTATGCAAACTCCTAAAATAATATATATATATATAGAAATATATATATATATATATATATAATTATATTCTCTATATATATATGTATATATAGATATTTTGTATTCAGGAGATCATTTTAAATGAGACTCCCTTCAGCATGTAAAAAAAAAAAGCATTCGGAATTCCTCAGGTTGCTCACAGGCAGAACCATTTGAAGAACCAGGTGCTTCAGATATCCTATTGTGTACTCTGTGAACTTCAGTATCTATTTCAAGTGCCCGATAGCCTTTCGCTTGTGATTCATGACTACTGGAGAAACCGTCCACAAGACTTAAGACATCTATTTAGTATGTTCCTCAAAAAACCAAGCATTTTGAAAAGGTTCTTCCAGAGGCTTTCACCAGTCTGGGGCTTTTAAAAGTAATACATACCAACAAACAAACTTGAATTTAAAACAGAAAACATCATTTAGAGCAGCTTCTCCAAGACAAGGAACATTAGGTGAGTGGGTGGATAGTTAGCAGTCTTTGATCCTTTGTAGAAGAAACCAGAAATAACAGATGATATTTAAAAAAATGATGGCATCCTCCTCTAACATAAGGGGTGGCTGCATATTGCGGTTGAGATCACGCAGGAGTGGCATCATCCCAGTGTAGAGAGGTCTACCCCGATCTTCACTCTTTCACTCTCCTCCCATTCTCTCTCTGTATCTCTCACCGATCCCACCACAGTGTAGTAAAGCGGACAGGCAGCTAAACAAACAGCGGAATCTTTTCAGTGAAGACCGCGACAGAGGTAAGAAACTTTTATGTCTTTATACCACCTAAATCCGCAATAATCGATGACGGGAATGCCTGGGCGAAATAGATGGAGCACCTCGTTACACATTATCGGAGATCAGGCATCGTGGTTGCCCAGACTGCGCAGAAGCCACCTGCACGCGCTTTATCCAGAAATCATGGAGAAGCCGTGGACGCATTCACGCGTTTCTGGCACAGCGCGTTATCTGTCCAAATTCATGAGTCTCAAAGCATGTGGGCTTTGAAGCTCAAATGTGTAGGTTTGGCGTGATTTTTCTCGTGAGTGTTACTTGTGTGGTGCCATCTGAAAGATCATGCATATTCTTACATAGAATGTAGCCTAGTTCACTGGGCTGGTCTTAATCTATGGGCATGTAATAACCATGGAGAGCGACTGCAGGAGATGCACTTAGATCGCCACTGACAGATGTGCGGGGGGGATTTGGTATTAATATATCATGGCGGGCTTTTTTTTGGGCGAACTGCGTGACACGGTTTCGGCTCACCGCAGCATGCATATGACAGAAGCCCCAGTATTTCATAACTTTGACGTGCTTCGTTTCTTCTCATGTATTATGCATGTGTATGTTTGTAAGAAAGCGTCTCCACGAACTGTGTGGTGGAATTACATTCACAGCTCACAGATTGTGCGTGTTTGTACGGGTGAGAGAGTGAGAGATTTTGAATAATGATTAGTGTTTCTTTTAATATGCATCGAGAGAAGTAACAGTGTGACACTGGCTTTGATTAGTCTCTATGACAGTACAGTTACAGTGTCCAGGATAACCCGTTGGACACTCTAAATAAATCATAAATATCCTATTATTATATTCAATATAAATGCACTCACATTATATAAAATAATTATTTTTATAGAATTGAATTCTTGTCTTTACCTTATGTTTTACACATTTTAAAGTACATCTATATATATCTATATATATATAGTATATATATATATAATATATATATATAAACACATTTTAGAAATTATTAGATTAAACCATATTAAGCTTAACCACATGAGCAAAAATGCTATTCGCTGAATATAAGTGGTAAGTTCGCTATTGCACTAAGGCACTTGTAATTACAGCGGTGTTGATATTCAGTACTACAGCATAATTGTGAGTGTGATATTGCTTATATGTTATAATTTATGAGTTATACTATATAAATTATAATGTAATGTCAAATAAACTATGGTTCAGACAAAAACTGAACAATTGGTTATGTTAGTATATTTCATTTCTGTCAAAGAAAATGGATGCCAAAGCATCACAATATTGGTCACTAAGCAGTGCACAGCTTGTAAGTTGGTCTTGTGTAACATCAGTCGATTCTTATCACATTATCTTGATTGGAGTTAAAGATTTAACTGCATACATTCATCAGTAAAACATCTCAATACTGAAAAGAAATGTAGAATTTGCTAATCAATGTCACTAAATGACTTGAAAGTGACGGTGAAAGTGCTTATAGCAGAGCTTAGCAGGATTACAATCCCATTGGTTTGCACAAGTGGGTGCCACAGGGCTGGATCTCACACTATCGGTCATTGATGCTCGGAGCAATTAGCTCAGTTCATCAGCCACATGAGTGCAGTGTTTGTACAGACGGCCTAGGGCTCAAACGACTATGGACACAAAGGTCAAGCCAGGAGGACATTTCAGACAATGTCTACAGGCATGACTCTGTTTTTACATCCCTCAAGCTTCATGGTTTGAGGGTGCACAATCTGGTCTTTAAATGGCCAAATGCGGTTGATGCTGCTTGGTGTATGAGATGAAACAGGCGTAATGAAGGAAATGGGCACTATGGATGATGTTGTTCTTGTGCACTTAATGCATCTTTCTCCTCACTGCACAGAGAGGCAGTAATTATGATGCCAAGCTCAACTGTCCCTTTGCTCCAAATACATCCCTTAAGATCAGATCCCTGCAGGCTTTCAATGTGCCTTTTAATTAGAGCCTTATAATTATATAAGAGAGACAGAGACTGAGGGAGGAAGTTTGTGTGTTAAGGAGGAGGGGTGTCTTATATTATGCTTCCCATTAATGAATAATGGCTTTGATTTAGTAATGAAGACTGTGGCTGTGTTGCGTATGATGTCAGAACTGTTATGCGTTTGGGGGGCAGTAGTTGTTTTTAATCACATCAAGTTTAGGCAGCACATTAATTCTGTGTAAAATTAAATATAGTTTAAGTCAAGTCAGTTTTGCTTTGATTCAGTGGTAAATTATGTTGTAGAGAAGTGCTGACGAGTGTTATTTAGAAATCATATGACTTGCTGCCTTAGCAAGCAACATAATCTATAAAACCGAAGAGCTGTGGTGATTAGTTATAATGGTGAAGGTATCAATGAGAGATGATATCAGTGTAACTCTGCATCGGTAAACATTTTTTGTTATATTGTAACTTCTAGGAAAGAAATAGGATGTCTTTGCCCTTGGCAAGTAAGGAACCTGTTTCATCTAGCCAGTATCTTGCAAATGTTGTCATAGTAATGAGGCTCTGGGTAATTAATAAATTATTTGGCTTATGTAATAACAGATTTTTATTTTTTTTCGATTAAACTGAATGACCGTGTCCATGCTGTGATGACAAAGAATAAACTACACAACATTGCATTATTTTAAAATTGAAACTAAGCTGATACTTTCTCTAAAACTACACTTGCCCCATCACCATGCCCACATGATCCCAAGTATTTCAAATATAAACATGGGAGGAAACATTTTAATTCAAAGCAGTAGACAATTTGGAAACAAATATACATAATGTAATATAATACAATAATGAAATATATACACTACCATTTAAAGGTTGAGAAGTTTACAAGCACACATTTGTAATGATTTTGAAGTCTCTGATGTTCACCAAGGCTGCAGTTAGTTGAGTAAATAATATTTTGAAATATTATTACGGTTTAAAATAACTGTTACCATTTTAAGATAATTTAAAATTGAATAATTTATTTCTGTGATGGCAAAGATGAATTTCCAGCCATTACTCCAGTCTTCAGTGTCACATAATCCTTCAGAAATGAAAGATTCAAAAGAACAGGATTTATTTGACAATTAAATTTTTTTGTAACAATCAAATAGTGTTTACTATTCATTTTGATCTGTTTAATGCACCCTTTGTGAATAAAATAACTTATTTTTAAACAAAAATCTTGAACTTTTGTATGATGGTGTATACAATATACAAATTACAAATAAATAAATAAATAAAACAACTCTAAAAACGCAATGACACTGTGTGCTTGTCACTTTCACAAATGTATACACTTACTCATTTTGTGAATTCAAATCAATTTATAACCCTCACATGAAAATGTAAATGCTTGATATTTTCACGTTTTTGCAACTTGTACTATCACCTCAGGACCATGCTGCTGGTACATGATTTCACCCCTGCAGTTCATTTCGAATTGGATAAACTGATGTGTTACAACTCAAACCATGGTACAACACTCCCCCTGAAGAAAATTTAGTTACATTTTAAGAGACATGGAAATTCTTAAAGACTCATGCAGATGTCTTCCAGGTATTGTCTAATATGTGTCATTCTATACACACATTAGACCCACACAAATTCACACATAATTAGCATTCATTGGTATGAATTTGCACTTGAGTATGTGAAAGCAGATTTGTTTCTGTGGGCTGGTATAGTGGACATGTTGCCCACCTAAACATGCTTATCATCTTCACACGTTTGCCCAGCGATGTCAAGACTCTCCTCTCCAGATGATCTACAACTTCCTGCCAGTCAGGCTGTCTGAGTGTGTGTTATGATGATGTACTGAATGTAATTGTTGTGTGCGTCTCTTCATTAAGGAGTCTCATGATGATGGGTTAATGAGGCTTGCCTGTTTACCTTACTGTCACTTCCTATTGGCTGGCTCAGGGGGCTAATTACACTCCCAGTACTATGGGGGGCCCTAAATTACCTTAAGCACTGCTATTACAGCATGGATCTGTTAGAATGTGTATGCAGACAGTCTGCAGACATGTTTGTTGAGGCTTTGAATGTTCATATATATACAGTGGGTACGGAAAGTATTCAGACCCCCTTAAATTTTTCACTCTTTGTTATATTGCAGCCATTTGCTAATCATTTAAGTTAATTTTTTTTTTTCCTCAGGAATGTACACACAGCACCCCGTTGACAGAAAAACACAGAATTGTTGACATTTTTGCAGATTTATTAAAAAAGAAAAACTGAAATATCACATGGTCCTAAGTATTCAGACCCTTTGCTGTGACACTCATATATTTAACTCAGGGGCTGTCCATTTCTTCTGATCATCCTTGAGATGGTTCTACACCGTCATTTGAGTCCAGCTGTGTTTGATTAGACTGATTGGACTTGATTAGGAACGCCACACACCTGTCTATATAAGACCTTACCGCTCACAGTGCATGTCAAGCAAATGAGAATCATGAGGTCAAAAAGAACTGCCTGAAGAGCTCAGAGACAAAATTGTGGCAAGCCACAGATCTGCCCAAGGTTACAAAAAAAAATTCTGCTGCACTTAAGGTTCCTAGTAGCACAGTGGCCTCCATAATCCTTAAGTGGAAGACGTTTGGGACGACCAGAATTCTTCCTAGAGCTGGCCGTCCGGCCAACTGAGCTATCGGGGGAGAAGAGCCTTGGTGATAGAGGTAAAGAAGAACCCAAAGATCACTGTTGCTGAGCTCCAGAGATGCAGTCGGGAGATTGGAGAAAGTTGTAGAAAGTCAACCATCACTGCAGCCCTCCACCAGTTGGGGCTTGATGGCAGAGTGGCCCGACGGAATCCTCTCCTTAGTGCAAGACGCATGAAAAAACACCTGAAGGACTCCAAGATGGTGCGAAATAAGATTCTCTGGTCGGATGAGGCCAAGATAGAACTTTTTGGCCTTAATTCTACGCGGTATGTGTGGAGAAAACCAGCACTGCTCATCACCTGTCCAATACAGTCCCAACAGTGAGCATGGTGGTGGCAGCATCATGCTGTTGTGGTGTTTTTCAGCTGCAGGGACAGGACGACTGTTGCAATCGAGGGAAAGATGAATGCGGCCAAGTACAGGTATATCCTGGATGAAAACCTTCTCCAGAGTGCTCAGTACCTCAGACTGGGCCGTAGGTTTACCTTCCAACAAGACAATGAGCCCCCGAAGTCTAAAATAACGAAGGAGTGGCTTCACTACAACTATGTGACTGTTCTTGAATGGCTCAGCCAGAGCCTTGACTTAAACCCAATTGAGCATCTCTTGAGAGACCTAAAAATGGCTGTCCACCAACGTTTACCATCCAACCTGACAGAACTGAGAGGATCTGCAAGGAGGAATGGCAGAGGAATCCCCAATCCAGGTGGTGAACAACTTGTGCATCTTTCCCGAAAGCCTCATGGCTGTATTTATGATCAAAAGGGTGCTTCTACGAAATAACTGATTCAAAGGTCTGAATCTTAGGACCAGTGATATTTCAGTTTTTCTTTTTTAATGAATCTGCAAAAATGTCAACAATTCTGTGTTTTTCTGTCAATATGGGGTGCTGTGTGTACATTAATGAGGAAAAAAAATTAACTTAAATGATTTTAGCAAATGGCTGCAATATAACAAAGAGTGAAAAATTTAAGGGGGTCTGAATACTTTCCGTACCCACTGTACATGAATACATTCAAAAATAAAGTATGGAAATGTTTCCTCCTTTTCAGTCATCACCTGAAAGTGCTTCTTTTTTACATTTACGGAATAATATCTGAGTGGTGTTGCCTTTTGGTTGTTTGTTTGTTGCTATATGGTTGCTAATGTGTTGCTAGATGGTTACTCAGATGTTGTGGATGGTTGTTTGGTGGCAGTTTACAAGCCCAAGTCAAAAAAGCCCACCCTCAAACCTCTATAAGACCCCTTTTCAGTGTAAGTCTATGGGATTTTTTGTAAGTACAAGTCAGTTTGACAGAAAATACGTATTTTTCCTCCAAAAAGTGCACTTCTCCTCAATAAGTTGCATGACTTTTCATGCAATGTGAGCTATGCACCAGTATAGTGAATGCTTTAGTAAGCACCACCAATACTTTGAGTTTAATAAACAGACATTTTAATTATTATATGAGTATTTGTACACCCGTCACGCCGCGTTCGACCATAAAGTGGTTTAGTATCATGCCATCTATGTATTCTTTAAGCCTTCTCTCTTTTTTGATTGGTTTAATTTTCATCACATCTAGACCGAGCCACTCTTAGAGGTGGATTGGGATGGAAAATAGATTGATATAGTATTTGAGGAATGAATGAAAATGACAGAGTGTGGAGAAAGAATTGATTAATATTCTCTCTGCATATATGTAAACTCATTTTCTGAGAGCAGACCTCTCATTCTCTTTCTCGCTCTCATTCCTTCACCCACACCATTCCCACCTCTGACATTTAAAAGAGCGATGTTACGATGTCCGTCTTTGCACTTTACCAACTCAGAGAAAATGACCTTTCATTCACTCAGAACGACACTTAAAAGTATCTAGCACAGCAGGAACTTTTCAGAGTAAGCTCTCTGTTCAACATTTAGCAACAATTTTACATTATTTTATAACACAGCGCGCTGGAATGGACTACTTGATTGTGATTGGTCAATAAATCTTGGTCGGTGTAGGTTCATATTTACTTTTTGACAGGAATGAAAACGAGGCTATGAGGGATAGAAGTATAGTGCGTTCAATGGATTGTACTGTTATTTACCTATCCAAAACTTAACTTTCCAAAAAAAAAAAACTTTGAGCAGACAAAACCTTCATAAACAGCCGGACCTATATATATGCCATCGAAAAGACTGAAAGTCAGTTGTCACAGCCTTGTATTTATCTGTCAAATTCGATATGGCGTATAACCTGACTAAGTTCTAATTTGATCAGTAAACTTTCTGTTTGTTATACATGCGCACTGCAGGTGCCTGCCGCTTTAAATACTCAAGCTGTTTAACATCATGTGGATTCTGATTGGCTGTCAATGTTTTTTATCGTACTTCTATGTTGCTATATTTATAGCTGTGGTGTAATAAAATTAGAATGACTATTAAAACATTATTTTTATAGTTATTATCGTGCTGTGAGCAGGACGTAATGGAAACCAGCACTACTTTTACTACTTGTTTACTACCAGCCTGCTACTGGTATCACACTGCAGATTCATACAAACACAAGCACCATCTAGTGTCTCAGTTATTGTTTGTAGTGAAAATTACCTATATAGGTGGACTTAGGTATTAATATTATTGTAATAATGTTTATTTGTTAACTTTGTTGCTAGACTGATTACTTTATTGTAATGGTTATTATTTATGTACAGAAGTTTTAACATAATATACAGGTCAATTATAAAAAATAACTAGGCCTGTAATGATTATAAAATAATAAAATCAATATTTCATATCCACATATCTATTTATTTGGTGTGTAGCTGTGCAATTAGAGGGATAATGTACAGCCAGAGTGATCTTGTATCACCCCGAAGGGGTTTATTTTGTGATAATGACAGTCTGACGGTACATTATCCCTTACATAATACACGTTTTGGCTAAGATCAGGATTTTGTTTGAGTATTCCATCCCAAGAAACAAAACAAATTGTTCCATCACTCTCTCAACCTCAAATTGACGATCGTTGCAAAGATAATGTCCGAAGAGCAGTGTTCTACACTGGCAGCAACATTACCACACATCCCTGATAAGAGAACTAGGGACAGAGAGAGAGAGAGAGAAAGAGATTTACGAATTAACATAGATATTCAAATGTGTCAAATACGCAGATGTGTCAAATGCGCATTCAATTTAAGGTCACTGCAATGCGCCCCCTGTTGAAGCATTTGATTATAATATCTTCAAATATTATGTTGCTGGCTATTTATAAGCCTCTCTTTCTATAACAAACAACTTATATTTTATGCTTTGATGACTATGAGCACTAGAAAATAATTTTGAAGAGACATTAGTGACTTGACCTGAAACTAATTGAATTGTTTTGTTTTATAAGAGCAGTATGTATCATTTCTTCTTTTGTACACATCTGAAATAGATAATTATTTACCATTTTACATTTAGTGATATAATGCATTTGCAGTAAAGGAAAGATTTCAGTGAAAACCGATATCCCAATTAACATCTGTTGCAGCGTTTTCATCATGCTTACTGATCTTTAATCACCTAGCTAAGTTGGATTTTGTATCACAATTAGTGCATCATTATTGTTCTTTTTTGTATATCTTACTCGTGTTTTGCAATATGACAGATCTGTTTATCAGTGCCTGGATCAGTACAGCTGTTCAGCTCAGTGACTCAGAGACCTTGATCACATAAATATATGTGAGAGACAGGCACACACACAGAGTTAGTTTTCAGGCTATACACTCTTAAAAATAAAGGTGCTTCAAAAGGTTCTTCAAGCGATGCCATAGAAGAAACATTTTTGGTTCCACAAAGAACCATTCAGTCAAAGGTTCTTTAAAGAACCATCTCTTTCTTACCTTTTTGTAATCTGAAGAACCTTATTTTGCCACAAAGAACCTTTTGTGAAACAGAAAGGTTCTTCAGATGTTGAAGGTTCTTTATGGAACCATTTAGACAAAAAGGTTCTTCTATGGCATCATGAAGCACCTTTATTTTTAAGAGTGTACATACAGAAACTGACTGCGTGTTCATATATGAGCAAGAGAAGGCGTTCGTGGTGAGAGACTTTGTGTGTGTGTGTGTGTGTGTGTGAAAGGGGTACCATCTGCCATCTACAGCACTCTATGCCAGGCCCGTTACCCCCCTATCATCCACTAGTGAGTGTGTGAAGCATACAAACCTAGGAGACAGAGAGAAAGAGACAGAGAAGCTGAGAAATAGGAGGATTTGTAGCAATAAGTAACCAGGAATGTATTGGTGATCCTTTCTTTTCTCTTCCCTGCTTCGGTTAGAAGAACCACTGTTCAGAGAGCAGCTCTGAATCACAGATACTGGTGTTTTTTCTGCCTGTCCCAGTTCAGTGTTTTTGGCAAAAACATTTTTCTGAGTCTCTGCCCACATCTCAACTCGCACCCTCTATCTCTCTCTTTCTCTCAGCACCATGTAAGAATCAGTCTCAGTATGCCAAGCTTTCTGTAGTTTTACTGCTTAATCTGATATGTAGTTGTTCTCTATTACATTTAATGGTGTTAGAGGAAAGAGCAGGACCTCACAGAATCTGCAGGAGCAGAATTCAGCGGGGGCTAGTTGCACCAGCTGTGAATAACTTACAACTCAGTCTAGTTGGAAATTAAATCAGCGGCGCTAGGCTACAACTTTTGCACTCCAAAATATGTGAACATTACACTATTAAACTTAGTTAAAACATAACCGTATGGAGTATCTAAATATTCACAAAAGCCTCCAACCATGAGTAACGTCTGGAACCAAATGGCAAGGAGATTGGATTACAAAAATGAGATCATGTTCTGTGTGAAAGACTTAAATCCTTCAGACACATACGCTGATGTTGGCATTTACACTCGTACAGCTTTTAAGAGATTGAACATTAAATGAATAAATGACTTCTTAGTGAGTCTTGAGCACAAAACCTAAACAACACACTTTCCTATGTGTCGCCTGATATTACTTTTCTGTTATTTTTGTTTGCTATTTTAGCTTTTCTTTATATGTTTATCTTATAGTTCAAGACAGACTTCTTAAATAGACTTCTTAATATACAGTGGGTACGGAAAGTATTCAGACCCCCTTAAATTTTTCAGTCTTTGTTATATTGCAGCCATTTGCTAAAATCATTTAAGTTAATTTTTTTTCCTCATTAATGTACACACAGCACCCCATATGACAGAAAAACACAGAATGTTTGACATTTTTGCAGATTTATTAAAAGAAAAACTGAAATATCACATGGTCCTATGTATTCAGACCCTTTGCTGTGACACTATTATATTTAACTCAGGTGCTGTCCATTTTTTCTGATCATCTTTTAGATGGTTCTACACCTTCATTTGATTCCAGCTGTGTTTGATTATACTGATTTTTTTTTTTGATTAGGAAAGCCACACACCTGTCTATATAAGACCTTACAGCTCACAGTGCATGTCAGAATCATGAGGTCAAAGGACCTGCCTGAAGAGCTCAGAGACAGAATTGTGGCAAGCACAGATCTGGCCAAGGTTTACAAAAAATTTTTCTGCTGCACTTAAGGTTCCCAAGATCACAGTGGCCTCCATTCCTTAAATGGAAGACGTTTGGAACGACCAAAACCCTCCTGAAGCCTCTCCTTAGTGCAAGACACATGAAAGCCAGCATTGAGTTTGCTAAAAAAACACCTGAAGGAATCCAAGATGGTGAGAAATAAGATTCTGGTCTGATGAGACCAAGATAGAACTTTTTTTGGCCTTAATTCTAAGTGGTATGTGTGTAGAAAACCAGGCACTGCTCATCACCTTTCATCACCTGTCCAATACAGTCCCAATGGTGAAGCATGGTGGTGGCAGCATCAGGCTGTGGGGGTGTTTTTCAGCTGCAGTGACAGGACGACTGGTTGCAATCGAGGGAAAGATGAATGCGGTCAAGTACAGGGATATCCTGGACAAAACCCTTCTCCAGAGTGCTCAGGACCTCAGACGTGCCGAAGGTTTCCCTCCAAACAAGACAATGATCTCCTAAGCACACAGCTAAAATAACGAAGTAGTGGCTTCACAACAACTCTGTGACTGTTCTTGAATGGCCAAACCAGAGCCCTGACTTAAACCCAATTGAGTATCTCTGGATAGACCTAAAAATGGCTGTCCACCAACTTTTACCATCTAACCTGACAGAACTGGAGAGTATCTGCAAGGAGAAATGGCAGAGGATCCCTAAATCCATGTGTGAAAAACTTGTTGCGTCTTTCCCAATAAGACTCATGGCTGTATTAGACCAAAAAGGTGCTTCTACTAAATACTGAGCAAAGGGTCTGAATACTTAGGACCATGTGAAATATCAGTTTTTCTTTTTTAATAAATCTAAAAAAATGTCAACAATTCTGTGTTTTAATTCTGTCAATATGGGGTGCTGTGTGTAAAAAAAATTAACTTAAATGATTTTAGCAAATTGCTTCAATATAATACAGAGTGAAAAATTTAAGGGGGTATGAATACTTTCCGTACCCACTGTAAATTATATAACTATATAGATTTCATAGACTATAGATTTCATGAATTATTTTAATTTTAATTGAATTTCATCACCATTGACTGTCATTGTATAAGCAATAAATAAATAAATAACAATGAGACATTTCTCAAAATACCTTTATTTGGAACAACATGGATAGAATCTTCATTTTTGGGTAAACTATCCCATTAAGAACTAATGGTGCAACCTAATTAAGTTAACTGAGTTTTAACTTTTAGTTTAGTGCAAACTCTATGTCTCACTTTAAGTAAGGCCGTACATATGGCTTGTGCAACCCATACAGGTTTTTATATCCACCTTCTGACAACGGACACGTTCATTGAACTGTAACTAGACATTTTCTGTCTTCAAAATTGAATGATGCTTTAATAAAGTAAGAAGCAAGAAGCAGAAAAATGAGGACATGCAGCTTCCTGCCCTACACAGTGGTGTTTTCATTACCTAAATCATAATGATTTTCCCAGCTCTGGATTGGTGCACAGCATGGCCCTGAATAGTTAAGGGACACTTTAATAAACAGAGTATCGTGAAGTGAGAATGAATTCACCACCCATGCACTGCCTGTTTGCATTTGGTTTTGTTTGCAATCTCACTGCAAGAAAAAAAGGAATGGTTGAGCCTGTTGTGTGCTTTCTGGTTTGATTTGATTCTCTCCCATACATATTTATACTGCCTGTGCACTTCAAGGCAGGCTGGAGTTATGTGTTTAGTGTATTAAATGAGAATGCAAATGGTTTTAATGCTGGTTTTGTTTGAGCTTGATTGTCGCTGAAAACGGTAATGATATTCATGTGCTTTATTTGTAATAATGTGAACAATAACTGAAAACACACCTGGGAAAGGGCTCATTTCAGAGTAGTCCTCCAGAGAGCAGCTTCAAACTTCTTCTAAAGCACATAATCCGTGAAACTGTGAGGATCCCACAACTCCCACTGGATTTGTTGCTTCTTTTCGGTCTTTCGTTAGTGCAGCGATTCTACAAGAATGACTTTCGCTACCTGTGTACTTTTTTCACAGCAGTCCTCTGTAGGAGTTTGAAAAGCTGCGAGTCAAACAGAATCCCGACTCTCTTCATAGAGCTGAAGCCGGTAAAATAAAACTGACACATAGTGCTGCATCTGTGTTATAAGTTTAGCTTAGACTGGTTGCATCAAACTGGCTTTCCTCTAAAATTGGTGACAAAACTATTGTTGACTTAAACAGAAATATGTATTTTTATTTTCTCAAAAAGAAATAGATATATTGCTATTTCTCTGCCTTTAAACACATTTAAGAGGTGAACATCCATGTAAATATCAAGAAGTAGAGAATGGTTCAGGCAACATGGAGGTCATTGGTTTGTTTTCCTGGGAATGCATGAATTGAACAACTGTATATTTTGAATGCAATCAAAGTTGATTTGGATGAAAGAAACTGCTTTCATCCACATGCATAAATGTAATCTGTATGTGTGTTTTGAACATGTGACCTACAGCACGCTGTAACACTCTGAGGTCACTAGAGTCAGCTTTACTGAGAGCCTTTACAAGGATTCATTCACTTGGCTTCACTGAAGAGTGAATCAGAAACGTTCTTTTCTTCTTACATATGCTCATTAGATTTGTTATGCCCACTGTTGCTCAGCAAATATAGTTTTTTATTTTTTTTAATTAAGAGGTTGACTGTGGGCACAGTAATTATAATGAATGGAATATACTGCAACTGTGTTAGTTAAATTACATTTAGATTTATAAAACACACCTTCCTATTTTGGACACTTCTTACAAATATTATATTGTGCCAACATTTCTTATTTTTTGAACAGTTACAGTGTGCTAATATATTTCTCCTTGATCTGATGCTCAATAAAAAAAATGAGTATCTTAAGTGTGGTTAATTCAGTAATTTTCATTTCTGTTGTTCTGGGAACTTAAATTTTGACTAGTTAATTTAGATCAAACTGTTTTTTTTTTAACAAGAACCATGATACCTGTAAAAGTGAAACATCACAAGTGATTCAGTTTGAGGGAAGTGCATCCTCAGTTAGTGGGCAGACACATGCAGCGGCACACATTTCTGAGTGTGTGAACGTGTGTACAGAAGAGGTCACTTTACTGGTCTGTGCTCAGGCCCTCATCAGACTGACATGTTCACTCAAGCACAGCATGTTTGCAAGGTCAGCAGTCACCAATGGGACTTCCATTTCTAACTCTTTCTCCCTGTGGACCTACACTAGTATTATACAGTTACTGAGGCACATAAATGGAGACACAGCCGCTAGACTGGGGCTAAATGTGTCCGTTGAGACTTACCAGGACACTTCTCTTCTGGCGCTTTTTAAACTCAATATTTATACACTGCCATTCAAAACTTTGGGAGCAGTTTTTTAATGCTTTTTAAAGAAGTCTCTTATGCTCACCAAGGCTACATTTATTTAATCACAACTACAGAAAAAAACAGTAATATTGTGAAATAATATTACAATTTAAAATAACAGTTTTCTATTTTGGTATACTTTAAAATATAATTTATTCCTGTGATGCAAAGCTGAATTTTCATCAGCCATTGCAATAATATTTCACAATATTACAGTTTTTTCCCAGTATTTTGATCAAATAAATGCAGCCTTTGTGAGCATAAGAAACTTGTTCACTTAGTCAGCCGCAGCCCAAATAAACTCCATACTCATCTATTAATCTATTAACTCCCCAAACTATCTTACTCTCTTTCTCTGTCACTATTTCTCTCTTTGTGAGTCATGACTTGACTTCTATTTCAGAACCATGGACAGCTCAGTTAATCTGCGCTCAATCAGGAAAACATCACGGCTTGCAGAATTGCTCCATCATGCAGAGATTAACTGCCTTATGAGGACAGGGTTTACATGCTGAGCAGGGCATGCTTTAGAATGACCTAATCGCGTAAGCCCCGTCCCCCTAGTACTGTGCTCCTGGACAAACAAACGGAGTGCTCATGTCTCACAATGTCAGCTGCAGTGTGAAAAACCTGGTCCCACGAGTTTTGCACAATTTGGACACAGAGGGCCACCATTCAAGTGGGGAATAATATCCCATGGAGGGATATATAACGATTTTAAAATAAAACGCATGGGTAACTCGAAGCGAAGGTTTACAGATCACAAGCAAGTGGGAGAGTCTCATGTACGGTCGTCACGATGCAGATGACAAAATGCGGATCACACTGTTCATGTATCGCAGGGTACGACTAAATTAATTTACATTTAACCAGATTAAAATGGAGAGGCACTCTAATATAGACCTTCGTTTATGTGTTTTTGACTTACACTGTACATGATGTGAGAACAGTTCGCTATTTAGGTTTGTACGTTAGCATGGACTCACTAACTTTAACGTTAGCTGGTTTTAGCCAGAGATACCTTGCTGAAACGCAAGATGACATTAACGTTCTGCTTGAGCAGATGAAAACTGTAACTTAATGAGAGTATGACAAACAGAAAATGAATGTTTTTGTCTTCATTGGGATTGGGGTGAATGCTTAGGGACATTTTGCTCCATCTTATTTGGGTTTAGGAAATGGAATAAAATAAATCCCATTGCCTATCCTCTCAGGATACCTGAAATCAGTGTTACAAGTACCCCAGGCACATCGTTTTGCCATTTTTGTAGCATAAACACCATCAAACCGATGAAAGCTTCGGATCTTCCGATGTTTCTCTCTGGCGCTGAAACCTAAAGATGTCCGAGTTCCGCTCCGCATGCAACTGATACTCGACTGCCGTTGGCTCATATGTGTGCGAGGGGAGGGGCTTACCGATAGGTCAATCCATATACACTTTACTTAGCTTTACTTTATTTAATTCATTTATTAATTTGGATCTCACAAGATATAAGTTTGTGTTAAATTACAATTACAGTGTTTACTGTTGCATTAATTTCCCCTTTTACCTCAGAATATAGAATTGTAGCGGTTATCAGTAGACCCTCACTGCAGAACAAAGGTCCAGGGGACGGGGTTGGATCCACATCTAGGGGGTGGAGATGGTAGGTTTAGGGATCAGGGGGTGGAGACATGTAGTCTAGTGCCAGAAGAAATCACTTAACTTACTATTTTACTGCAGGATGTAACATTTAGGCTTCCCATTGAGCCAAATGTCTTACAAGGCATATAATGGATTAGAATACTTTTATTTCCTCTCAAACCCTAATGTTCGCTTTAAATTTTGATGAAATAATCTTGGTAATGGAAGAGGCCATAGATAATAGAATCCTATTGAAGATTTTAGATTCACAGTAAGGGGTGAAGTAGAGGGCTGATGCTGAACATTATGATTCGTTTAGCCTTCGCTTTACTGTTCACTCCATGCAAAAGCGTTCACCAGGATTAGCACAAACCTTGGGTGTTTTACTGATTTTGCACAGTTCCTCTGTCAGTGGCCAGCCCCTCAATAAGCTGCTCTTTGTGCGATCTCTAAATCTGATCTATTCCATGATTTTGCATTAGTGGATTAGTAATGATGCATTGCCCAATGGGCTTCCCTCTTGCATGTGATTGGGTCAGGAGATAAGGAATCAGGTCAACTCGTGTCTGGCACCACAGCATTTCCCAATCTCAGCAGCCTTTGTATTTCAGGGTAAATGTTGATTTCCATGCCAAAGCAGTTTTACAAACACAAATTTCATGTCTCTGCCTGACAACCAATCATAATGCTTTATGCTACTTGTGCAAGATGCATGCCTAATTTGTTCTAAGTGAGTCATATGTCACCCTGACACATATGTTGACTTGAATTACTGCTTTGTGTGTGTGCGTGTGTGTTTTCATGCACACATCAGTGAGGTTCAATTTTTGTTCTTTTGACACCGAAAGTCAGACAAAAATGCTCCTGACTAAAACACCAGTTCTTTCTAAAGCACCAGTATCATTTACCAGTATCTTTCTTTTCTACCAGTATTTTTCTTTTAAATATTGTGTAGCTATTAATATTTGATATTTCTATTTTAGATATTTTTTTCATGTAGGGAATCTATAGGTTTTATCCGTGTGAAGGATATATAAATAGATCAATTAGTTTTAAGTGGCTAAATATTGTAATGTAATTTAATAATGTCATTACATAAGTGTCCTACAATGTAATGTAGTATTTCCTATATTTAGTTTGTTTTCTGGTAAAAAATAAATAAGTAAATAAATAAAATAAAATAAAATAAATACGGTGCGTTTATGAGTCGATATTGAATAACTTACATTTTAGACACAATACTGCCAGTTACGTTATAGGGAATCTATAGGATTTATCCCTGCAAATAAAAATTGATCCATTAGTGGCTAAATATTGTAATGTAATTAATAATGTTATTTTTAGGATTACATAAGTGTCCTACTGTCAGGGATTCATCACAGTCACTGCAGTCACCAGCCAGGATAATCACCCGATCACAGTCACCTGAGTTCTAATCACCCGCACCTGCTGTCACCAATCAAGCCACACTACAAATACACACACATCACAGTCACTCACTGTCCGGTCTACCGGTCACACCTACGAACTACTCTGGGCTCTCTCTCGCTGCCAAATTCTCCTAGAATGACTCCCCTGCTGTTCCTCCCACGATCCTCCAACGACTCTGTGGTAACGGCTCCACGATCTCCATTGTAACCAGCTTATGATCCTCTCCATCAGAACTCCGATAAGCACCCTGGAAGCATTCATGGTGTTGACATTCACCTGCCTTGAACTCACCTCTTCCAGTCATCCACTTACCCAGGCAATAAACCGTCCTGTTTTGCACTAACCTGTTGTGTCTGGCCTTGCTTTGTGACACCTACAGTGATATTTATTGGTGTTTCCTATATTTTGTTTGTTTTCTGGTTGAAAATAAATTATGTGGTTATGGCAGCAATTTGATATTGAGTAACTTACATTTTAGACACAATACTGCCAGTTTGTTGTCTATTTTTGCTCCACCCAGTAGTTTCGAAGTATCACCTAGCGTTTCTGAAGTCATTGTTTTTGAACAAACTGCTTGAGTGATTCAATGACTCATAAAATAGCCACTTGCTGTGTTCCTGAATGAATCAGCACATTTGAACAAAACAGTTAAATGAATCATTTAATGATTCACTCATAAATACAGTGACTTACTGCCACCGTCTGGCATAAAGATGTAACTGCAGAAAGAGTCACTGATTATTCCCCACCACAGAGTGAACCGCAAAACAAGCAGTGAGAATCCCAGTGCTGTTAGACTCTATCAGCACTCTTGGGACGCCACTCAAATTCAAGTACCGTAACTAAATATTGCATAATATGAAATAACTTTTCCCAAACAAGCTTTGTGTATTGCCAAGCAATGCACAGACTGGAACTGTAAATTTAATTTAACTCCTTTTCAGTGACTGATTTCATTTTTAATAGCTATACACCTCACTCTCTTCACACCCCGTTCACAGTCTGGTCATTCTTCCTCACTCCAACATTACCTCCCTGCACTGCTTGATTATCACAGGTGAGCCGGCACTGGGCGCGCAGCCGTATTCAGGCTGGCCGAGGGAGATTGAGCGTTGAAAGGTGTTTATAAGTGCATGCTGTCATGCTCTGCTGCTAGCAGGGGTTAAAATTACAACAGTTGTAATGACTGTGCAAAATGGGATTATTGCATTGTTGAGATTGTAACACACTGTGGTCCTATACAAAATGCAGGAGGAGGCAGTGCATAGGTTGATATGGTAAGCGCTGTTGTTCAATGTGCACACTAGGTTATATTGATCTGGCTTACTTTGTTGAGGTTTATGAAGGATGAAGAAGCCTGCAAATGCAACAGTTGTTTTTAGTAATGTTACCGTATTGAAAGTACTTTCTGAAGGGCTTGCATAAAAAGCTGTTGAAATTTTTTAAGGTTTGTAAATGCTATAACCGGTGTACAGTAGTTTAATTAGCAAGTGTGGCCTGGTTATGTAATGCTTATTAATTCCTAGTGGTTGGTTAGTGTAAGGCTTTAAAAACAGATGGCACAAATGGACAAGGAAGGGAGAGAGAGATTAACTGAGATGGAGGGAGATGCCCACAGATTCAGAGTTGAGCAAAATCATCAGGAAAGAGGGATGTAGGGCAGGAGAGAGAGAGAGAGAGAGGCAGCCTGTTCAAAGCAGTTCACGCCCTACTGACTCACTAACACCCTAGAGTGCCACATGACCACATGCATGGAGGCGTCAGAGCGCCTGGGGACAATGAAAGAGAAGAAAAGATGGAGTAGAGAGTTAGGGCAAGGAAAGAGTGAAGTTCAGTTTCCTTTGAATATATTAAAGTTAACAAGTCAGTGTGAAAACCAATAGGGAATCTAGCCAATCACTGTAAAAAATTGAACTGCGGTCCATATTACTTATTAAAGGTGTCCGTTAGCATTCCCATTCATCTCAAGAGCGACTGCCACACTGACCTCTTGATTTCAACACACTAAAACTGAAAACTGGAAGAAAAAAAAAAAAAGTTTAATTACTGCTTTAAATTTAAAAAAAAAGGAAAATCAAAGTGGTGCTAGTTTATCGTACATTCAACCACAAGTTATCTATTTATTTGGCTTGGAAAATTTAGTTGAAATACTTAAAACTCAAAGTAGAAATGACAGAAATTATTATGGGAAATCAAATGCATGCTAAATGGCTAAGCATCTTCAAGCGGCTGAAGAATATGAATGTGTTTTTCGGCTTTATTTCATCTCCTAGCTGTATACTGTAAATGGTCAACTTTAGTTTTATGTGGCTTGAACCCTGGAGATCCTTTCTCAACTGCAGTGAGAGGCCACTCCACAGCTGTTGACATGATGTTGAAAACAGCTGGATGCCAGTTTCCCCACTCAGCCCATGAGCCATGTGTTGCTCTTTATCACCTGCCCAGGGTGCAGCGGCACCAGCACTCGGAGCGCTAGAGTGATCCTGACTGCCACTCACTTCTAATATATATTTCTGTTACAAAAACTAGATTAATTATTCATTTCTTTAATTTCAGTGTCAGTGTAATGCAGGAGATTTTCAATCATAATTTATTGATGTCAACAATTACAGAGGATATTTTATTTTGAATGAACAAGGGTTAAGTTCTTTCAAAAATGTCACTTTTTGTCCACTTTTATCTTGAAAATAAACGGAATAAAGAGATTTATTTTCAATAGCTTATCACTTAATAGTACAAACTAACTATTAATGTAAAAAATGTATTAACATTCAAAAGTCAGTTTTCTGGTCAGTATTCTTTTTTAAAGAAATGAATACATTTATTCAGCAAGATCACATAAACCGATCAACAGTGATGACATTTATAATTTCACAAAAGTTGTATATTTTAAATAAATGAAAACAAAAACCATTGATAGTAATAAGAAATGTTTCTTGTGCAGCGAATGAGCATATCAGAATGATTTCTGAAGGATCGTGTGACACTGAAGAATGAAGTAATGATTCTGAAAATCCAGCTTTGACATCACAGACTCATTTACAATATATGTCAAAAGAAATATAGAAAATAAAAGGGAAAAATGATTAAAAAAATAAATGCAGCCTTGAATATAATAACCTTATTTCAACAACATTTTACTCACCCTAGACTTTTAAACTGTAAACTTTAAAATGTCCCTTAATGATGAAGCAATGAGATACTTATAAAAGTGTTGTGTTTTTTTTAAAGTTTAAAAGTTCCAAAGGCACTGAATTGAAGGAGAGACCCAGGTAATAAAACAACTTAAGAACAGGTGACTTTCCTCTTAAAACTTGATTAAAACTTAATGGGTCTATGCAGTGACATTTGTGAGAGTTTAAAAGATGATAGTTCTTGGTTGATTAAAACCACAGGATGCTCTTGTCATTGAAAATGTAAGAACAACCAGTACTCAATCATGAATCTGACTCGTGGGTTTGGCAGTGTGTCCAGCCCTTTGAAGCTCTGTCTAGAAATGAGAAAATGAGGATATTTACTAATAGACATTAGTTGTGTATATAATTATTGCTTTGTCTGGGAGTGTTGGAGAGTCTGTTGAACACTGGCCCAACAATTTATTGTCCTCGTGTTTCTGGTGCAGACCAAGTTGTTCACACATCTTCACGGTGTCATGAGTCCTCAGCAAAGTTGAGAATCTGGCTTTATCCACTTTATAAGCAAGTTGACATAGCTGCATCACATTTCTCTGGCCAAGATGATGGACCCTCCAAGTTTTATGTCATGAGCCTTTCATTACACAGGCAAGAGCCACTGAAAGAAAGCCAGAAATGTTGAATTCCACACAAATACGGTAAAAAGTAAAGGAGAAACTGTCTACAGTCAGGATGAAACTCACATACTGGACTTCTATCATATGGTGAATGACCAAGCTGGTCTGTTTCTTCATGGCCTACATGATGGAGTGGCAGAGAGATGATGGTTATTGTTCCCAAACCTCCTTGGCAGGGAAACCTGAAAGCTGTCTGTGCCCACAGAGTAATTTGAATGAGGTCAAACTGATGGATTTCTGAGCAGTTCTTTAATGCCAAAGAGGATGTATGGGATCTTGAGGTCCCGGTCTAAAGATTGAGAATATCTGAGAGCAAAGTTTCCTCGCTTCACGCGTGTGCCATGTGCTTCTGTTTATTCACTGGCCAGGATGTTGAGTCATCTGCACAGTGTTTTACAGAGCGATGATTTGCATGCGGGACGCCCAGATTCATACCTGCCTTTGTACCATTTTCTGTATATATTCGAATTATATGACTTATGTTAATTTAAGGTATATGTTAATGTGTTCTTCCAACATATGCATGCTTAATTTTCATTTAATATAAATACACAATGTAAAAGTCCTGTTTGAAAAGACTTCAGAACGCCACACAAACAACACCAACATTATACCGTCTAATAGTTATATATATAATATATATATATATATATATATATATATATATATATATATATATATATATCTTATATATAGTGTTTATGCATTCATTGCCAAACTGCTTGTGTTTATTAGTTATTCTGTCTGTTCTGTTAATTAATAGTTTGTGCACCTGAGCCAGTGTTTTTGCATCTGTTTTTGGCTTAGGTAGGAGCACTGTGACCTGCAAATCCAGCAGGCTGCTTGTAATGTCTTAGCACAGACTTAAGGATAATGTTTTCTGAGTGGTGTAATCATGCATTCGTCTGAAAATAAGTACAAGCTTTTAAAATACAAAACAACCTAAAATAAGTCTTGATCTTTACAAAAAAAATTAAGAAATTAGAACCTCTATAAATGACAAGAATATTCATCAACGGTATATTTTGAACTAAAGTAACCCATGATAATAAATGTGTGAGATGAGTTTGCAAAATTCAATATTATTAATAAATAAAACCATCATGTCACAAACATGCAGAGTACATGAAAGAGATGAAAGAGAAATAAATCTGTGTGCCTATTTCACACGAGATTGTGAGCTTGTTAATGCTAATTTTTTCAAGGCCTAATCTGAACATGACGATCAAAACTATAGCAGTAATGTCTGAAAAATAACTCCAGATTAATTCATGCACAAAACATGATTTTCCAGTCATTTGCTAATGATTTTCCAGTGACTTTTTAAAAATATATATTTATTGAAATTTTTTTAGTGCAAAGCATTAAAAAACATTCATAGTAAGTATACCAACAAATTATCCGTCATCACCCCTCAAAATAAATAAATGAGTTAATATAAAATAAATAAACATATAAAATTACTAAAATATAAAAAAGAAAATGAAATAATTTCAGTTGTCTTTAAGAAATATTGTGCACAATATTGTGTATCTGGAAAAGATATTTCATGCATACTTGAATTCTATTATATTGCATTAAAGAATTAAAATGTATATTTCATTATTAAGTACAAGAGCTTGTATTTTAAAACATAATGTTACAACTTATGTAACTTAATATATAACCTGTTATGACTCAAGTGATCTTATGAACAGTAGTGCACTTTAGATTGTTTTTATTCTTGCAATTTCTAGATGAATCATGAATGAGTAACTTTATTCTTATACATCAGTCGTATATGACTGGTATACCTTTCGTCTTCACATCTTTCTTTCTTTCTTTCTTTCTTTCTTTTCTCATAGTGTGCAGTCTGAAATTCTAAGACCACACTGAAAATGTACTGAAGTTGTTATGCTAATAATATACACCAATGAGCCAAAACAACATGACCAGTCATAGGTGAGGTGAATATTGTTCATCATCTCCTAACAAAGACACATGTGAAGGGCTGGGTAATTTAGATTATAAATGAACAATCACTTCATGTAGTCAATGTGTTGGTGCAAGAGAAATGGACAGGAATAAAGTTCTGAGTGACTTTGACAGAGGTCTTGTAGAGTCCATGACTCGGGCGGGTCAGTGTTGTTTTGGCAGCACGAGTAGGACCTACAACATATTAGTTGTAAAGTTGTCATAATGTTTTGGCTCACTGGTGTATAATATATATTTAAATGTAAAATCACTGAACTCACACATATGCAGTACACACATACTATGGGGGTCAGTGTGATGCACCTCCTTAGGGTCTAATGAGTGAAATTCACATTTTTTCCTCACTCATTGTTCTTCCTTACGTCTCTTCCTGCACCTCATTATGCACCAGGGCACATGCAGGGTTAATTCTGCAGGTAGTTAATGAGTCACCCTCAGAGCAGAAGGCAACAGATTGAGTCCTGGGTGCAAAACTGGATTAATAAACAATGACTATAAACATTTGGCACATCGCCCTGTGTATTGGAACAGTTTCAAATGTGATATGTGTATTTAGTGATGGTATGTATATGTGTGTGTCTTTTTAAGACACCTGATGACTCGGGTGCTCTGAGATCACCTAGCAGATGGAAAAATACTGCTCTTCTTTTCTCTCTGCAGGGCTCACAGTTTGACTGCTGCTAAAAACCACCCTCCTGCTTTCCCTCAGCATTTCAGCACTCTCGCTGTCTCCCGCTTTTGCTCTCTTTCTTTAACTGCAGTCTGTTTTCAGCTACTGCAAAACAGCCATACAGTCCCATAATGACTGTATTTTTTTTCACATTTAGTAAATCAAACAAGCACAAAGCTATATTATTTTTAAATTAAACTTTGTTATTTTATTTCAATACACAGCTCTCTGTAATTACTTAATTCTTATTGGTCAGCATTGAGAGGTAAAAAAAGATATTAAACTGCATATTTGACCATCGTTTATGACAATTTTCATGTACCTTGTATCACTCCACAGTTCTAACTGGCAAATAAAAGTAGTAAAGTACTATATTATAATTTTTTTTAAACTTACATCAATATGTTCAATTGTTTATTTAGCCTTTTTGAATCAGGGTTCTGATCACCATCTTAGGGTTTATTTTTTTCAACAATGATGATCCTGTGAGCATGTAAGAAATACTGCTGATGCAAATATAACATACATGAAATAACACCCATATAGCATACATGAATCACCCTGTAGCAGATCTACACAGGTGGATCTGGGGAAGGTGGAGGGTTTCTGAGCTTGCTGCAACTGCGAAAAGCAGCACTAGCAAAATATTTGAAAGTTGAGCAAGCAAGCTCATGGCTGCTGATACAAAAAAAAGACTAATCAGCTGTGCCATGTGATAATGTCAGATTGAGTTACACCGTGTCTTAACTACGCACAATGCGATTTCAACGACAAATAATTTGGGTGTCCACACCAGACGCGACAGAATACACTCGTTGGTTCGCAGTGAGTTCACAGTTTCAGCGTACTAGTTTGATTTAATTTATTTTCAAGATCTAAGATAAACTATCTATTGTTGCTTTCAGTATGGCTATAAAGGTCACAAAAATGATATTAAACTCATATTGGACACGTTTAACTTTGAATAAAGCACATAATCAGTACCTGAGGTTACTGTCATATATTTTGTATGTTGTTGTTCCAGCCGCGACGTCGCAGAATAGAAACCGTTTCTAAATTAGAAATTGTGCGTGTCGCGGCTAATTAGGACAAAAACTCTGATTAACATGGAAAATATACCTTTTATTGCGTGTCGCGGCGTTGCGTCGCGTGTAGTTAGGACACGGTGTTAGACCTATCAGACTGCGCCATCTAATGTTTCATGACAAAACTTTAGATTTCAACGTCTTAAATGAAGCAGCTAATATATTTTTTCGCAATTTTACAAACCTTCAGGTGCCATTGGCCATCAGGAATTGGCATCCTGCTTAAATAGTTTTTCTCTACTATTTTTTTACAGTTTCTTTTTTTAAACAATTTACCATAAATATTTCAATAAATGTACAATATTTGTTTTAAATTCTTGACTCAAATGTGGAATAACTGGGCAGTCATTCATAGCTCATAGTATTTTACAATCGCTACCTCACATAAATGTAAATAGTGTCTGCATTGCTGAGCTGATTGCCACAGCCTGCTGGTTTTTGTGTTTGTGAACTGGGTGAACAAGTTAAAATAACAGCTGTGTTGTAACTCGTTTAAATATACACAGGGCACATCAATCACTTTAACTGCAGCTGCGAGCGATGCTAACAGGAGGCAGTAGTCATTATCTGAAGTATGAACATAGTGACTTATTGCAATTTCATTTTGTTCAGCTGAGAATTTGGACAATAATAGCCAATTAGTGTCGTGTCTTCTGAGTCAGAAACTCTGTTCCTCATTTTACCAAGAAAGAGAAACTGATGAGACACCACAGAGAAGCCATTCTGTGTGATCAACGACCATTAGTACTTTTTCACACCATATGTGGAAGCGGTGAGTATTTACTTTGCCTTTACTATTAACAGTAATGGCTGTTATTGAATATTTAACTGTGCTAATTTTTTTCTCTTTTACATTTAGACTACCATCTAGTATAGAATTAGATATAGTATAATGCTCACTTAAATTTAATATGATACTAATAATTAGGGATGCACGATATATCGGCCACCATATCGGTATCGGCCGAGAAATGCTAATTTTTTCTGTTATCGGTATCGGCCTGATAAGAAAATTTGGCCGATATCTTAAAGCCGATAAATAATGCATTAATTCCATCAGAGACACTTCAGATGCGCGCTGTTTGTTTGCAGCCTTTTGTGCAATTGTATGTTGTAATATTGTTTATTTGATGTATATATGATTTATCTCATATAGAATGCGTTTGGTTACGTTAAAAGAGCGCTTCAGTTTACCGGTGATCATCTTTAGCTCAGCGCATGCAGCTCAAACAGCACAACATTAATAACTATGATTTGGAATGTCGTGTATATAACATTCTAATGAGAACATTATTATAATAAAACGTTGTGAATTCTTTGGGTTTAGTTGCTGTGTTTCAGCGCGTTGTTATGGGAAGAGCGCATCCACAACAGAATCACACATTCTGACTATAGCACGCAAAAACTGCATCATTTTGTACATATACAAGTTGTAATATTATGTTTATGTTGAATTAATATTAATCTCAGGATGCATTTCCTTGAGTTAAATAAGCTGCCAGCAAAACGCTTCAGTTTACCGTGTTCATTCAGCTCTTCAGCTTCAGCACGCGCAGCTCAGCGGCTGCTATTTAAAACAGTGGTATTAATTTGTTACTTTTTCAAAATCATTGATACATTATTAATAATAACAACCACTTGTATTTTTCTCTTATTTTCATCAACAATATGGTTTAGTAATTAAAATCATTTAATTATTGTCAGTGCAGAGGCTATTCCGTTTTATTGATCTGTGGCGCATTCATTTTGATACACGTGTAATGATGTCCAATGACTTGTATGCATTATTTATGCATTATTTTATTTACTTGTAAGACTTTTTTATGACTAAATTTGGTAATGGGAGAGTAAAAATATTTTTAAAACGTACACCGTTCAAACTAGGCTGCTTATGTTGAAGTGTTTGGGATGTGGCTTTTAATGATGAGACTTTTTTGTAATTAGGCTCTCAAAAAGTATATAACAATTTGTATATAGATTTATCGGCCAACATATCGGTTATCGGTTTTCAAAAATAAAGAATAATCGGTTATCGGCATCGGCCAAAATTTTCATATCGGTGCATCCCTGATAATAATTTAAGCTCTTTAGCCAACATACTGTGGATTATAATTTTGTAGCATTCAATACGATTTCTTTTATTTCTTATTTAGACAAAATTGTACAATTTTAATACTGGTCATTTATCAGTTACCAGTTGTAAGAAAAAGTGATGAGGATGTTGAAGATCTCGATGAAGATGTTTATTGCAGCATAGCAGTGACAAAGTACATGTAGTACCTTGGGTTCAACGGAATCGGAATGAACCCAGAATATCCTAAACTCAAACCTTTTATACAGTTACAGTTTACTACCCTTAATGTAAATAAAGTTGCTCCTGTTGTTACAGCTGTAGTCTGTATGTTAATTAAGTTCTGACACCCCTTTGTCTGAGGTGGTTCTCGGTGTCCCACACCCGCTCCCATTCTACAATTGGTCACCATGTGATCATCCCAAATGGTCTAGAAACAACATAACTGTTGACTTTCTTCTTCTCTGTAATAATTAAGCCATTTTGGGAAATGAGCATGATCAAACATATATTGTGGAGTGGAATCTGGGTCGGGGCAGACTATAGATTCTTACACAGTCATAGCATGAAAATAACTATCAACTCATCGATGGATACCTAGTTTGGATTTTGGGTACCGTTCTGTGCAAATGAATTACCTTTGGGATGTAAAAGTGATTTACATATAAAATATGACATGTCTCGTTTATATAAAATTAATAATGATCAAGTCACCCACCACCAGGAAACATTTAATAATTGATCCCCATTAAAAAATAAAAATACTTCATGTATTAACCTAGGAATTTAGTTGTTTTATTCCTTTTGTTTGAACAGCAGAAATGTCAATAGAAGGTTCTTGTACGACTGAGCTGAAGCAGAAGCACATGAGGACCATTGAGACCTAACAGCATTGTGTTTGAGACAGCAGAGGGTGGTGTAATGATACTAGCGCCTCAGGCAGACTGAGACCTTATCGATAGCCATTGATCGGAGATGGAGAAATGAGGCTGATTAGATTAACGACATAATTAGTATGAATAATGAGTTTCCCTTGAGGGAATTTGGACCTTCTGAGTCTTTTCAACATGCAGGTCATGTTTCTTCTGAGACCCTGACAAAAGCTCCACTTTTAGGTCTATGAACATTTTCACAGCTGGTCTCATCTAAGGGAGCATGTGTAAAATCACACAAAAGAACACAATCTAGGTTCTCAACCTGACATGGTCATTTTAACAGCAAGACGCTTTAAAGCATGGCAGTCTCTACTTGAATCCATGCACTGTTGCTGAAAATACAACATTTCACTCTCAAAGTACATCCCCGAGGACAGAGAGAGCAAAATGGAGAACGCAACATAAATTGAAGGGGGCCGCAGGGTACCAGACAGAAGTCAAAAAACAAAGTTCACACTGCTGGAACATAACCATACCTGTGCACCGGTCCGAGATTTGATTTGTCTGGAAATCACAGTGTGACTTAAGTTATTTTGCTTGTGGCTAGCAGAGGGCCAATATACAGCAGGACTCAACAGGAAGTCAAATCCCTGTAATAACAGACACCTTTAACACTGCCAAGGATTCCTAGAGCTCTTTTCTGGCTGTTATTGTCAACATTTTACCAAGTTTATTATTGTTTATCGCCGAGACCTTGGCCGAGAGGCATCTCGTACATTTATTTACCGTGTCAGCGGTATAGTGGGTGTGCGGGTCGAATATATTCATGCGTATGTGTGAGAGAAAGAGAGCATGGTATGCTGTGCCAGTGCACATGTCTGTGCAGATAAATTCAGGGATTAGTGTGTTAGAGATGCACAGACTGACTGACAATCTCTCCTCCCTTCAGTGCCACTGTGAGACAACTGAGAACTCATTAACTCACTGCACTCACGGACCGAGAGAGAGAGTGAGAGAGTGAATTAAGACAGAAATGAACACGATGGCATAGAAATAGAAAAAGCAAATATGGTGTATTAGCTGCAAGGCCGTAAGCGATCGAGGCAGAAAGAGTGAGGGAGGTTAGGCCAAAAACAGAAAAGGCTAACGGTGAACAGCAGAGGCTGGAGGAAGAGGAGGTGTGGAAGAGAAGGATGAAGAAAGGAGAGAGAGAGACAGAGAAAGTGGCTGTTGCCAGGGACAACAGCATAATAGAGAGCGATCCTCCTACACAACCTCTGCTTTATTTTACTCCTCCTCCACTGTGGCTTGATTCTATCTCTCTCTCCGTTTACCTGCCTCAAGTCATGTCTGCCATGGACCGTGTCAGAGTCAACAGTGCTTATTGACATCATTGTTAAAGGGACGGCTCATTCAGAATGGAACATTCTGACATTTACTCATCCGCATGTCATTCTAAACGTGATTTTAAATATTTTGTTAAACACAAAACACTTTAGAACGGTGATGGTCATTCTTCTCTTTTCCATCCATTGAATGTGATTGGTGATCAGTCCGATGGTCAAGTTCCATAATGAAAAGAGAGAGAGAAAAAAACAATATTATAAAAGTATTACAACAGAAGTTTTCAATTATTTAAGTGCATTGCAATTAAATAAAAATTCAATGAAATGTATGGTCTTTTTTGACCCACTTAATTAGTAACATTTCATCGGTAATATAATCTTTCCTTTCTTGAAAATATGATTAAAGTGGACCTGTAATGTAATGAGAAGCATTTATGGACTCAAAAATGTACTTTAAATTATATTTTAATGTAATTTCTATTGAAACCTGTATGGCATGTAGTTAAATATATTTGTAAACACATATGGATAACGCTGAAGTAATTTTTGAATAACACACTACAGAAAATTATAGTATGCACCTTGCGTATGTATAGTATAGTATGTTAGTCTAAAAATCAGCCTAAAAAGTAAGTTTACTTTTTAAAGCGTGAGGAATGATTCTTAAAACATGATCATTCAAAGTAAAGCATTATTACAAAATGCATTTTTTTAAAGTGTACTTAAGTGTGTTAAGAAACACATGAAATCTATACACAATAAATTAAATGACTTTTCAGAGTCCCGAATCTCCTTGAATTTGTGTTGGTCTGGCTGCCACCCACTGTCCCTGTGGGCAACGACACGCTGATACATATCTAGCTGATACAAGGGGGCCGTGGTTTCCTCGTCCTCTAGAATGATTTTTATCATTATCAGTCTGTATGGGGAAGTCTGGAAACCATTTTTTGGAAAAGGGATTTATATTATGATGTTGTTTACAAAATCTTTTACCCTTTCTCCCAGGGCTAAAATCAGAATAAAATAATGATTTAACAGAACATTACTCAAATAAAGGTAATGAACCTAAGAAATACTCCAATATTCACAAATAAGTTTCTATCTTGCTTTCTTTTCTCATTCCACACCCACCTCCACCTGAATCTTTGCATCTCCTCTGTCTCTGCTCACGGTTGCCTGACTCATTGATTTGGGTGTGTGATTGATGGGAAGAGCTGCCCCATCATTTCTGTCTCTCCCACCTTCCCTCTCCAATACCAATACCAGAACTTTTGTTTGCTAAATTACTGCATCTACCAGGCAGGCGATGCACTGATCTCCCCAGGCTCATTCCAGCACACTTATCTTTCATTCTGTCTCTACAAAATACTTCAGTGCTCCTCTGTCTTTCAGCTCCCTCGCGTTTCTGGAATGAGTCTGGAGATTTGATTTGTAACTGCTGATGTTGATTGTATTACTTGGTTCTGTTTTGTACCATATTTTATTGTGTTTTAATGTCTAACACAGGAGTCTTCTTATGTTTTGATGTACCCCCTGATAGATATAGCATAAAGCATAGATTTTTATATGAAGCCTAAAATAATGTGTATCGTGCCATATTGATGCATTACTTTGTTATAACACTTATTTTGCAAAGCCATTGAAATAGTCATTATTGACGCACAGAGATGTATACTTGTGCGTTACATTTTCATTTAGCTAAACATAAAGTAGTTACCCAAAAATGAAAAATTCAAAACCAAAAAACCCACCCCCCCCCCAAAAACACAAAATGAAAATGACTCATCTTCATGGCAATCCATTGGTTTTTTCTTCAGTAGTTTAGACAGTACAATCATTTAACTCATCAGTGGTTCCTCTGCAGTGAATGGGTACCATCAAGTTCAAACAGATTAAAAAACATCACAGTGATCCACAAGTAATCCACTCCACTCCAGTCCATCAATGAATGTCTTGTGAAGTGAAAAGGCTGCATGTTTGTAATAAACAAATACATCATTTAGATAGTTTAACTTTAAACCGTTGCTAATACATAATCCATAATGACGCTTCCTTCAGTGAAAAATTCCATCCCTTGTCGTCCTCTCACATCAAAATCACCTAGTATTTGTTTACAGATCTGTTTTCTCTTGAAATGGTGCTTGCCTGTTATATGTCTCTCTGATTCAAATGGAGATGACTTTTTTCATTGGAGACTCCAATATTACAGATAGCGGATTCCATATTTTAGCCAGAAGCCACAGGTGAGTTTCAAAAGGTTCGTACTGATGAACAGTGGACGGCCGTGGGTTTGACAATAGAGGAGGCACACTAATTGTATTAGTCTGGGATCCCTGCCGATTATTATTATTACTATTATTTGCTTAACCACTTTAAAATGGCTTTTTGGTTGCTTTTAGACAGAAAATGTAAAGAAAACGACATAATAATATATAGATAATATAATTTCACTTACCTGGCAAACATCCATCCCTTCTTAAAAGTCTGTGCTAAAAGAGAGCTGCCTGTTAATTAAGCTGAGTGCTGTATATCCAGCTTAGGCTGTTTTCCCTAAGTTTGTATATATACTGTTTGAATGACAACATTGGTAAATCTGTTGGCAATCAAATACTCAATATCGCTACTCATCATAAGTACTTGGTACATTATCAGCGCAGCGGCAGATGTTCAAACTAATATCACGTAATTTACGTTTCTATGATGATTGGTTGATATCAGAAGGGAAGCTAGCCTCCCTTGCCAGAGTTCTTTTCTCAACACTCCTCAGTGCTCAAAGTAAACACTCGATGGTGATTGGCAAATTTATTTTACCAAAGGAGGCACGAGAGCTCACCTCTCCCCCAGCCTCCCCCTCCCCTTCTCTATCACCATAGCGGTTGAATTACATCAGCAGATTCGGCACATTCGCGATAGAAAAACGGTGCTTTATGGTATTAAAACAGTCGAAAATTACAAACAAAAATACACATTCTGAGACATGAACTGAAATGAACTGTGAATTTTATTAACATTAAATCTTCCTCATCCCATTTTCACCTCAAAATTATGGGGAAGCTGTGCCTCCTCTGCCTCCCCCGACGAGCCGCCACTGCTGATGAATTGGTTTATAACAAACGCACAGCATTTTGCTTCACAAGACATTAACTGATAGACTGATTGTGCTTGATCACCTGTTGGACTGCATTCTGCGGCACATTTCACGCAGAGGATATTGGTGAGAAAAGTATGAACCTATTTATTGTATTTTCTCAAGATCTTTTCTGATGATGAAACAAACTCATCTATATCTTGGATTGCCTGGGGGTGAGTATATATTATTTTTGGGTGACCTATTCCTTTAATGCAACAGGGACTTCTTAATGTTAGCTTTGGATGAAGTTAACCCTCAATCATTTATTATTATTTAAATATTTTATTTTTAGCACAGCAATTTTTCATATAAAATGTATATGAAGTTTGTTTGAAAACAAAATAATAATAATAGTTGGCGGTCCACTAACGCTTGGTCTAGTTCAAAGTATAAATAAAAGAGTGCTAAAAATCAAAAGTTTGTCTTTCCTCAGTTTCCCCCTGTACTTTCATACTCCCTTGACTCTTTCATCGCTCCTGCCTTGCCTACCTTCTTCCTTCCTTCCTACCTTCCTTCTTTCCTTTCTTTCTTTCTTTCTTTCGTTCTTCTTTAGATTTCACCTCTCTCTCTTTTCCCTCTCTTTCTCTGATGTCTCTGCCTGATGCACTAAGTGACAGACTATGCCAAGTCTGCCACCTTATTTAGATTCAGGCTAATTAAGAAAGCCAAGTGGGTTTTGCAGCACCACAAGCAACATTATTCAGAAAACAAACATTATTCTCTCCCTCTCCCATCATCTCTTATCTACAGCTCAGAGCTCATCGGTTCCCAGCCCCTGTTCCCTGAGACAAGTGGATTTCAGCCAAGGCTTAAGCATCAGGAACGCTTACACTTGACGTCTGCAGACCTGGTACGGCGATCACACCTGATCCGCTGCACAAGACGACGACACTGCCACAGTCTCATCTTATCGACCATAAACTGCGTAGCGTCAAAGGAGGGAAAGCAGGTGAGAAAAGGCATAGTCACACTATACATACGTGATGCAGTTTTTGGCCCGTCCTTGTGTATTGATTGTCAACCTTGTTAAACAGTACATATGAAAAACGGTCTGTGTGCAAATTCCCCGCAAAAGCATTTGTTCCATCCGTTTGCAGTTTTCAACAAGCATCAGACCTGCCCCAAGCTGACAGGCACTGTGGTTTGTGTTTTTGTAAATGATGATGGACCTGTCATGTCTTTTCCTCTCTCTTATTCACACACATCGACACACAACACTCAGCATGAAGAGAGATACCTGCGCTCTCTTGTTTTCAAATACAGTCACATAAGACCATGTATTTTCATTTAGCTCGGTCTGGGAAGTGTGCAGTGGTTTTTAAGGGTCCCACAGATGATTTCCGCTATCTTTAACACTAAAATGAAATGGTTAAATGGCCTTGCTTTGCTCCCTTGAAAAAGGTCCTGCTCACTCATGCTTACCGCAGTCAGCTCAATGGCAGTGAGAGGCTTTAATGAGTCTGGACCACTGGAGCTCAGCTGTGACCCTCTTTACCCCCTCAGTCCTATAATGAAGACCATCGTTATAGCGCAAGTCCACAAATCACTCACTGTGCTTTCTCATTTCCTTCATAACAAATACTTGCAGAAAAAATATAATACGTGTAAATAGAGCCTGTTATAGAACTGAAGTCTACTACAAAAGTAGTTCCATTTCTGGCGTGTTTTTATTTTTCCTAAGGATTTTTTAAAATAAACTTTGTTGATAAATGAACAATAAAACCATCAACACGATCTCGAGACAATTTTTGTTGTTGTTGTGGGGAAGGGTTAGAAGGAAGTTGTTTTTTTTAATATGCTTCATGGGCATGACAAATATTTTGTATTTTTGTATTAATTAAGAATTTGCAGCTTACATTGCAATGAACATTGTGCAAAGAAATTAGACAGTTATTGTAAAGGAATGATAAAAATGTATAAAGTTAAAAGTGTATAATAAATACTCAGGACACTACCAGTTATATGTTATACATTATTAACAGCATTATATGATATGATATGATATGATATGATAGAATAGAATTATATTATTGTCAGGTTATGAACAGTTCTGTTGTGTTTTCCTCCACCACGTGCTCAATGGCCTAGTTCTTCCCCAAGGTTGATTATGCCCGTATTGGTCTGTCCTGTTACTGTTCCCATTTGTTATTTAATCACTGTGTCATAGTAATAACCCTCGTTGTTGTGTATATATATAGTTGTGTCTGTCTTGATTTCCTGTCCGGGATGAAGGTTCATCCGGTGCTTCTGTGAGAAACATGCAGAGCAAGTTCATGACAGGGAGGAGGCATAAGCTTCATGACACAACACTCATTCACTGGCTCTGACCGATGATTTTCACATTGCACATTTCATATTTAGATATGGAAAAAGTATTTCCCTTTATTCATTAGCACATCAGTGGAGCTGACTTGTATTTTCTCCATAGAGGGATTTAGCAAAGGAAGCGAGAGTGAAGGTTGAGCCAAAGGCACACTAGACTCTGTCTCCCCCTGAGGTATGCTTATTCGATTAGAGTCACACTGGGATGAAGACTTTAAGAGATAGTTTCTCATGTTTGGCTTTGCCCATACATACTCTCCTGAAACAGGCCTAATGTATCTTCAGGGGCAGATAACCTAGATGAAATTTCACATTTAAAAGCAAAGTGTGTGTCCTTGCTTATAGATACCTTTCTATTGATTTGCTCTGCTATGTGAACAGCATGTATCTAAGATGGGCTGCCATCTGCGGGTTTAGAGGATGTTTGTATTCATGGGTGAAACCCACAGAACCCAACCTCATCTGTTGATCTATGCAATGTGATGTTACATAACCCCCTGGTATTGTTTTGTCAATAGCAATGGATATGTCAATAGCTAATTCTGCCATGTTATTGTTTGTTTTGTTTGGACCCATTTTATGGGTCTTGGAAATTATATTGAATGTTCCATTCATGAAGAAAATTAGGTGATTGAGCAGGCCCATGGGAGCACTTTTGCAACCGACTGCATTTAACTGCAGAACTTGGGTGCTTAGCGCTTTCAGTGTTGGAGGAAAATATAAACTGAGTGTGATTACTCAATATCAGCTGCCAGTGTCACCATTTGAGGATGAACTTCTAATTTTGTAATTTCTGCAGAACCTTCATTGCTGTGTTACCATGAGAACAATAATAATGCAGAAGCTGTAACTGTTTCGGTCCTGGAGACCATTAATGTAATGAGACACAATGAGAATAGTAAAAAACAAGCAAACTGAAGTAGAGAGCTTGTATTATGCAGTTCTGTGTTTGAAATCCATTTGTATAATTTGTACTTTAGTTCGGAGCAGATGCACTTAACTGGTCATTCCATAGAATCGGTGCTTCTTCTATTGTGAAAATGTGTTGTTGTTTTTTTAGAGTTCTGAATGTTCTATCAGACAAAGAATGTCTTTAAATGTTAATAAACTGCATTGTGCCATTTCCTACTAAATTAAAGTTGGGATATAGCCATGCCTTTAAAAAAATAACAAGGTTAACAATTTTACAGTTAATTTAGTTATTGCTTGCTATGTGCTAAATATAACGAGTGTTTATTAGAAAGACAATTTAATGTTGATATTTCTACCAATATCCAGTTTTCAGTTATCAGTCATTTGCTGTCATGGTAGCATAGTGGATATTTTAAGATCGCCACCTACTGACAAAATGAAAATATAAGATAAAATGATAAATAGAGAAGACACTTTTCCTTGAAGAGTTTATATCAGGGTTACCTAAAATCTTGCTTGGATGGCCAATCCGCTGCATAGTTTAGCTCCAACCTTGATCAAACTCAGCTACCTGTGATTTTGTAATGATCCTGAAGTCATTGATTAGCATGCTCAGGTGTGTTAGATTAGGGTTAAAGCTAAACTCTGCACGAAAGTGATCTCGTAGGCCAGATTTGAGGGAGCCCTTGGTTTTATGCTGAAAAGATGTAAAATTTCTTTAGAGAGATAGATAGATAGATAGATAGATCGTAGATAGATAGATAGATATAGATAGAGATATCTAAATAAATAAAATAAGTAAACTCATGCATTCAAAATGGGTTTATGACAACACACAGTAAAAGTTAATGTCAGCTTTTCATTGTTTACACGTTCACAAAGGACATAGAAGGCACTGATAATAACGCCTGCTTTGCCCACCCTCAGCTCACTATCAAATACAGTAATGCAGTGGCCCCTATGGGTTACCTTGTGCACAACAATTTTGCATATTTCTCTGGTTTCAGATTACAATTACCATTAAAGTGTTGCTAAAATCCGCTGTTAGTGACTCGTCTCGATTCAATGACTTCTTTCTATTTACGAACGAAAACGCTGAGAAGAGTTGCAAAAGATTTCCTAAGGTCCAGAGGGACTGTCCTGATGCACGTTTCATAAAATCGTTCATGATTTGAGAAGCAACGAGACGACTTGAGCTTGATTCAGTGCAGAATCAAGCGCTGTCCGCGGTGCTGAACTCCGGATCCGGCGCTGTCCGCGGTGCTGAACTCACTGTGGCGACCTATTGAAGATGAAACGCTCCTCTGTCTCATTCCTCTCCGCACTCAACTTAGTAGCGCTGTCTCAGACGATGCTTTTCTGTCTGCTCTGGCGGCGCGAGCATCTCCAATGTAGATAAACTTACTTTCGCAGTGGGGAAACGTAATGATATCGAATCTATACTCGTTTATTAACTTGACATCAAAATGTTTTCTCGGCGGAGGTGCCGAAGACCAAATGGCGTTATACTGTTTCACCTGCAGTATTTGGGAGTTGATTTAAATGCCGCGGATGACTAGATGATCACGAGAAGGAAGTGCTTTTGTACAGATGTTTTGGATCTTTTTTCCTTCCTTTTTCATTTTCTGAGAGGTCACTTAATGATCGGGGAAGGATAATTGCGTTTCTGGATATGTCATTTCTGAAGTGGGCATGATCAGCTTTCATTTGTAAATATTATAGACATCGGATTATCTGTTCTGTTGGAGTAAGCGATTTTTTGCACCAACTCGAATTGGAATGATTTTTGTGGTCTTATCGTCACGAAGGTGCACTTGCTCGCTTGATTACGATTCCAACAAAGTGGAAACAGACATTTCAACGCGGTAAGTCGAGTCCAGCCACTTGGTTAAAATGTATTCGTGTTCATTGCAATACTTCAATGCAATAATAATTATGTTCACGATCATATTAATTACTAAAATGCATTTTTCTCTACATTCAAGGCAGGCAGTCTCTGCACAGATGCATTCAGCATGCCAGAGGCAGTCATTTTATGATAGACTAGACGTATTGTCAATACTAGACTTGCTTTCAGTGTAAAAAAGAAACTCTTTCTTTGAAGTGCTATCCTCTGGCAGCTCCTCTGCTTTTCTAAGTGCAGAATCTCACACTACCGTGCCGTTTTATGGTTAATTTCTCGTGCTTTCACGAGTGAAGAGGCATTTGGACCGAAGGCCATTACGCACTCGTTAATGACACAGAAACCGTGTCTTTTCTTCAGGGCTCTAGGAGTAGATGAAATTCAGAGCGTAGAAATGTACGGACATGGTCAATGCACACCTATCTGCAGTGCTATGAGGGATTAGAAGCTGGAGAGCTACCTGTTGTCCCTGGGAAATAGATATCCTGGCTAACTTTGTTGAGCACTGTCTATGATGCCTGTGATTATCTGGGTTTTTGTTTTTGTTGATTTACCTACTTTGTTCTTCGGGGATTGTTTTCTCGTACACACGCTTTTCTTTTGAAGTAATATCTTCACCCCCTCCTGATACAGAGCTTACTAATACCAGAGCCAGCACATAATGTAGGAGGAAAGCACACCTCGTTTATATGAGCTGACTCTTCATCAATCTATGGGTATCTTCGGTGCATTCTGTATGGGAACAAATGGCAGATCTTTACCAGAGATTAACCAGTATGGGAGACCGGGGAGTGCTGTAACTTTGGGTGAGTTGTAACACCATCAGTTTAACCAATTAGAAATGAGCTACATGAATGAAATCACTAACATACATGATCACCATCCTCACGAGAAGGCAGTAGAAGTTTAATACAAGAAAAAAAAATAAAGAAAGCAAAATGTCAGGTTTACAAACTGATTTGCAAATTTGTGATCCCCTGAACCAGCTCATTCAGATTATTTAATCTAATATACAACATGTCTATTTTGCTATCTACATGTTTACATCGTGACTGACCAGATGCGGAGGGATGGGAGAAGGATATACAGCGATTTTTTTTAAATGCTAGAATTTAATTAAAAATCATCTCCATGTTTAACATTTACAATATAAAATTAAATTATTACTGAATTAAAGTAAATTTGGGTACCACAACCAATTCAAACACAACATTTAAAACTCGCACCTCAAAGGTAGGTAATGGCACTTTATGTACTTGACACTTATTTATACAGTTTACTAAAGGTTTGTCATATATTTATAAACTGCTAAAGAAAAAACATACATTGTTACAACACTCCCCATTCATCCCTGTACATGGTTACTTTTTTTCGGCAAACTGTACTTTGATCATTAACTTATAGTGTGACGATATTTTATCAGTTAACATAAAGAAAATGCATGCCCAGTTATCAAGCTACGGGTTGTTTACATTTCTTTCAGTGTCATATTTGCAGCATGGAGACTTACAACTTAAGGGACCTGAGACACTCTCCTTGAATGCGTCAGACTGCCGCGGCGAAGGATGGGCCCTTTTCTCCCGGCGATTTGCGTCGTGCTGCTCGCCCTGAACGCCGCTGTCTCGCCGGCCTCTGTCGGCCCTGAGGACTATCCCGCCACGGACGAGGCCGAGAGAACTGCCAACAATGACATCATTTTCGATGACTACCGAGGGAAAGGCTGCGTGGATGACAGTGGCTTCGTGTACAAGCTCGGGGAACGCTTCTTCCCGGGCCACTCGAACTGCCCGTGCATGTGCACGGAGGACGGTCCTGTCTGTGACCAACCCGAATGCCCTAAAATACACCCCAAGTGCACCAAGGTGGAACACAACGGCTGTTGCCCCGAATGCAAGGAGGTCAAAAACTTCTGTGAATATAGAGGGAAGACTTATAAAATCCTGGAGGAGTTCAAGGTAGGATCACGTTGCCTCCCAATTACCAGAATAATTATTCTATGCACGAATATGGGGCTATTGTATGAATTTAGCATTGCATCGTGTATCCCCCCACACGCCTGTGGTTAATTATTAGGTGAGTCTTGCACTCCAGCTGAAACCTCAACCATGTAGGCTACAGTGGAGAATCACATGGATATACAATTTCTAAAGGGAGTAAGCCTTCCACTATTTTCAAATTGTGGGTGGATTGTACTTTACACTGTTTGAATTTAATAATCATGCCTGCAAGTTTCACAAATCTGCCTCAGGACAGCATACATGACAATATATTTCAAATTCTGGCATCATATGTCAAAATCAGACACTCAAGACCACTATATACACTATGTCCTTAAATATATGTATTTGCGAGGGTGGGTCCGTGCATGAGTGCAGTATGGGATATTGTGGGATAGTTTTATGCTTGTTTTACTCTTAGAGGCTCATGATAAGCCCTATCCATCACTATCAACTGTAATTTGATTAGAGCTGTGCCACAGAAACAATCCACTTGACAAAGCAATCCATTTAAAACTAGTGTGCATTTTCTCTTGATTTTAGATTCAAGTTATTTATATTGATCGGAAGAAGAAAGCAAACCCATCAATCATACAACAAAGCACTGAAGCATTCTTAAAAAGACCCATCAGCCATATAGATACATGAATGTTGTGCTGCATTATGAACCATTCAGCCAACTTGAGGTTCATAAGACGTAGAACTGACAAATAAATCATGCATTTGGTATTTCATGACCGCTTTATCAGGCCTAACATGTTGTTAGCTCTTTGGTGTCATGCCTCATATCAACAAAGCACATATTTAACAGAAGTAGTCTAATAAGCAGTTGCAAGTACTAGATATTTATCTAATAATATGTAGTGTATATGAAACATAACTAACATCAGCAGCCCCCCCCCCCCCCCCCCCCCACAACGGACCCTTGTTTACTTTGGTCCACACCCAGCGCCTCACAGCGACGGGCCGTTGGAAATCGAAGGTTGTACATCTTTAATTCTCACATAACAGAAATACTCTCAGAAGAATTTATGTCAGAGAATTGAAACCTGCGACACCAGGAAGGCAACTGATGAGATAAAACAGTAAAAAAACAAAATTTACTTTCACCCACAAAGCTCTTTCAGCAAGTGCAAACGCTAATCTAAGTTTTAGGTATCAACAAAGGGCAAAGCAATAAATCATCACACACAAAATTAGTCTTTGGACCACCTCGCAAAAAAAAAAAAAAAAAAAACAACAAAAAAAAAAAAAAAAAAAAAAAAAAAACAACAAGGCACCTTTTAGCTGTTTCCTGCACTTGTTAGCACCATTAATGGATTTCATCTCTCTTGAGAACTTGAATTCTGTACCCTTTGGGATTTTCTGATTTTGTCACAGTAATTTAAATATTAATATAAATATTCATGTTTAAAGTTATATTAATACATTGTGACATTGATGTTTATTTATTAATTTATTAGTTGCAATATTTAGTTGTAAAGATTGATGACACCAGGCAAAATCCTATTTTCAAAAATATATTTTAGGGTAAACACAATATATTAAGTAGAAAGAACAGACCATAAGAAATGTTCTTTGATGTTTCTGATATTTTATACTTCACTGGCCACATTGGTAATTATGTATTTAATCTTAGAAGTGATGCTTTGGATCTTTTTCATGGCTTCATGGCTTTGCACTGCATGTATCTTGAATCTTCTCTCTCTAGAGAACAAGATATCGTTAGCATTCATCTTATGCTTACTGATTCATTGAGTGTAATCTTGAGATAATGTAAATTCAGGCCTTTTTAGAAAACCTGTCTCCTGACATTAAATGTATTGCAAAGATTATTATCTTAGACTATATTACCAGTAGATCAAAACCCGAACAATGTTTAATATCAGGATTACAGTGGGGTGGAAGGTCTATGTAATTCAGTCTCACACTGGGTGATGAATTTCCCATCCGGCAATATCTGATATATTATCACTCACCAGTTCTGTTGTATCAACATGGGGCTGGCCAGCTTCAGAGCTGCTTTTTGACAAAATCAGCATTTTATTGCAATTCACAGTGTTTTCTTTGAGGTGTCAAGCTGTATTCAGTTTCACATACGTTGGCCACAATCAAATTAGAATCTACAAAAGCTGGCAAGGTTAGAGCACTTCATTTAGGCTCCAACATCTAAGGAAACTTTTTGTGGCTAGCAAGAAGGTTAAATTACATAATTGGCATAGGGAAAGAGTGCCAAAGTCAAGCAGTTTCTTTTTAATTAGGGTCTCATAGACTTTTTAAATTAAATCCATCTTTGTTAGGCGCCCGATAAGCCCTGTTTTGATGCAAGTGCATGTTTCAGCAAGACATATTTGCCCATGTAAGTCTGTTGATAAAAAGATCAGGTCCATCAATACCACATGTTCTCTCCAACCTTGAGTGGAAGGACAACTTACAATCTTTATTACCTCTAAAACGTTATCTGGCCTCTATTGATTACCCTCCTCTCAAAAGAGACCTGCTTTGTAACCCCTTCTGTTTGTTCCATTATCCATCTTTGCTCATTTCGGTGACAGAGCTCTCTCATTCTTCTCAGCCAGTCACACAAGAGCACTACAGCCAAGCTCTCACAGCACTGTGGATTCGGCAGTGCAAAACACATCCAGCACCCCTGGCTAAAAGTAGCCTGTGATGTACCTATTGATCGTTCCAGATCGGTCTGCACGTGGGTGTTTGTGAGTGCACTGTGTTCGTGAGAATTTTTAGAGAGAGTGTGGATCATTCTCCAGAGCTGTGAGCTCATCTTATAGGCAGTTTTACCATAGGTTTGATTTGGTTTGAACCCGAGTTGGATGCAAATCCCTCGGCCTGCCCCCGCAGGTCTGAGAGCCACCGTGAGCTCTAACAGCACCTGTTTACCGCTGTAGCTAGGTAACTCAGGTGGAGATGTTAACTTCACTGTTTTATTCATGGTTTTGTCTTTTTGCTGTTATTAACATACATGGAACAACACTTGTGTTTGTCTACCGCAGGTGTGAGGAAAGAGATGCGAAGAATGCTGCTCATCAAAGGCATTTTCTGCAGAGACGAGCAGCTTTGAGACATGTATTTTATAATATAATAGGGTGCAATATAGAGAAAGCATGCCAAGGTAATATTGTCTATCTATCTATCTGTCTGTCTGATTATCGATCTATCTATCTATCTATCTATCTATCTATCTATCTATTTATCTACAGTAAACACAACTTTTGTTTAATGACCTAAGTAAATTCATTAATATTAAATGAATAATGAATAAATAAAATAAATTAAATAAAATAAATGTAATAAAACATTTTATGTAAATTATTTAATATTTTATTTTAATAAAATAAAAAACATCAAATGAAAAGTAAGCCATTTGAGGTGTTATATTTCCAATATTATGAAAATTAAACATATTCACACAAATTTATACTAATAATTAAATAAATATTTTTTTTCACTTTTGTCTATATATCGATATATCTATTTATATATATATATATATAATTTATATTATATAGTTTATGTAAATACATTTTAAATACATTTTTAAATACTAGGACATTTTAAAAATGAAAATTAAACTTTCCCACATATGATACTAAATGTAAATGTGATTCATTTATTATGATTACCTTATTATTAAATATTTATTTTACGTATATTTATTTAAATAATACATGACATACTGTATTAATTATTGAATATATAAAGCCGTTTCTGGACCATTAGGTTGTTTTATTTTCAATATGTTTATGACAATTAAACACTCTCCCCGCAAATTCTCATTATTGAAATTAATATTTTCATTTTTATATGAAATGAGTTTTTTCCCCCTAGGTGGTTTTCATTGCTACTGTTATAGTAGTGTTATATTTGTACTGTTTTAAAATATAAAAAGTACTGTAATGCAGTGTGAAAATCAGCATAAAAGCAGTAGAACAAATATTACCATCATGTATAATTTCTTTACACATTACAGTAATGAGAATGAGATTTTGTTTGCATTACGATAATGGGAATTGAGGGCAAATGTGCTTAATTGTCATGAAAATAATGCTAATGCAAATAATATAAATGGTCATAAAAATAGGTTTTATTTTAAGCAAATATATCTTTTTTATTATTTTGATTTTGAGTTGAAATCTGGCCCAGACACATTCTTGACAGGTTTCATTTCAAGTGGACAGAAAACAGCTGTCACGCCAACCAACAACCAACAAATTAATAGTGTGAAAGTGCCTTTTTATGTCCATGTTTATTTCTAACGTCTTGCAAACTCAATAATACAGAGAGAATATGTAGGAGAGCGTGTTTGTCTTGTGTGCGGGGTTGGCTTGATGTGCGAGAGGTTTGTGTGTGTTTTCTTATGTTTATTAGGTTGCGTGTGGGTGTAGTGTGAGTCGAGAGAAGATCTCTGTGGGTGTGTGTGTGTGTGTGTGTGTGTGTGTGGGAGGAGAAGGGATACTGGCTGCCTCCGTGGTTGTGTGTATTTGTGTGTTGGTGTATATGTGTGACTCACGTCTGGCATGCTCACTGCTCTGTGGCAGGGTTTAGTTTCACCGAGAGAGAAACGCTTCGAACTCAAGACATTCAGGTTAAGAATGAATTCCTGACTCCCCCTGGTGGTTCAAAGTGTTACTGCTGAAGAAATCTACCTTGTTTTGCATCTGACCTTTAACATTTATGTCAGGCCCACAGGATGACTAAATAAACCAACTAAACCTAGAAAACGGACCAAAAAATTAATGCTTGGAGAACTTCTTAAAGCGAAACTTTTTCAGTGTATCATTAGGTGCAGAGCACTGTTTTTCTGTTAAAAATGCAAATGTGAATAATAAAATTAAAAGGAGGAAAATGTTTCCCTTACGTTTTGTTGTGAGCACCAGTGTACGATATTCCAAGCAAAATGTCAAAAAAAACTGAAATAGCTCTTCCTTTTGACTGACATCAAAAATGGTTTCACAACCCATTTAATTCTTGATGGATAAAATCAAGACATTCGCTACCTTATTTTCTCCTTCACGCTTAAATAAAGATTTTCACAGCAATGCCATAGAAGTATCATTTTTGGAACCCCAAAAAACCTTTGATTCATAAAATATCTATTTTTTCTTAATGTGAAGCAGGGGTGTAGGGGTGCAGGGGTGTATGGGCCCAGGCAGATTAGGGGCCTGCCGAGGGGGAGCTTTCAATTAAAACAATTTGTGGCCACGATAAATATATATATATATGCATGTCATGTGCAGGGCTCCGTAAATCTTGTGTGCATTCATTATATTGCTGCCGTAGAACGGTGTCTTTCTTTTGTTTTTTGAATTTAACTACGTGCAAGTGCTGCATCGTTGAATAAAACAATAAAATAATGATAAGTAATCAAAACTGTGTGAGGCTGGCAGCTAGCTGAAAAGACTGTATCAAAACAGTATCACATCTAGCTTCATCTAGATTCTCCTCTGTTACTGTGGCTTCAGCGGAGCGCTCATTTTCAAAACTTAAGCTAATAAAAAAAAGTGCAAACCACTATTGCGCAGAACAGACTATCAAAACTATAGCCATTTTTTTCCATTGAGAATACACAAAGCCTAAATTTAAACACCAAGGACATTGTGGATTAATTTGCAGAAAGAAAGGCCCAGAGAATGCAACTAAAATGAGTGAGTAGTTTTGTTTATTTGTTTGTTTTTGGGCTGCTTTGCTAAGATTGTGTTGTGTTGTGGGGACTGCTATGCTTTAGTGCCACGTTGAAAAATAATTAATAAATAAATAAATAAGATTAACGTCATAGAATAAAGTTAAAATCACGATAATAAAATCATGTTATATTGCATGAAGTTAATGTGAAAATTCGACCTACTCCGCCAAAAAAAAAAAACAGCAGCAATACAAACGTTCTAAAGTTTGATGTAGGCTCCTTGGTTAACTGACTGATTTATGAGAATAATAAAAAAATTTGGCAAAGTTATAGTGGCTTTTCTGAGGTAGGCTAAGTTATGTTACGACTTATGACTATTCACAAGCTGTTTTATTGACGATTTTTGAAACACTGATTGAACGATTACATGAGACATTTGTTTTATTAAGTTGTTCTGATTTTTTTTCAACATTCCTTTTGATATGTTCGTTCATGTTTATTTCATGTTATAACTAGTAGTAAAGAGGAAGAGACAATCTGTTCACATGCCACTTGAACTGAGGCGAATGCAGTTATCTCACGACAAATTAAAGAGCGTAAAAGCACATTTATTGTTTGTATTTTATCATAAAATTGACAGAATTTATAGACTGAGACTTTGTGTTATAATAAAAGTAGCAAAGCCAGCTTATTGTGGTTATTGGGTGGCTGGCCTGCTACAAATAATGAATGGACTTGAAAACGTTAAATATAATTTCCAAGCATTAACCTATACCGTAAATAAAACAGCTTGTGAATACATGAAATGTTATTACTTCAGAAAAATCAAAACTAAGTAAGTTCAATACATGGACAACACTCTATGAAGATTTTCGCATGTGATGGATTGGCAATGTTAATGTATTTGGTCTTGATGGAATAGACCTGCTACGCTGCTTTTGAATTGCTGCTGCTGTTGGTTATTGGTGCTGTTGTAGAATATTGTTGCTGCAAAGCAAGTACAGGAACTTGCTTCTGCCAATGATTATGGCAATACGGTGCCATGAGTATTTAAGACATACTGCTGCTGCACAAATTGCATATAAAATAACCCGTAGCAGATCTTTACAGGTGGAGCTGGGGAAGGTGGAGGGTTTCAGGGAACTCTGAAAAGCGCACTGCAGGAATCTCAAGTGAATGCTAACCAGCCAAATAAATGCAAGGCAGTAAGCTCATTGACTTCATATGCATCATGAACCAATCAGCTTGTGACAAGTCATTTAACTCTCTGAATATCATCAGTTAAGCTAACAACCCGTCAGCCTGCGCCATCTAGAGTTTCATGACTGAACTATATATTTAACCGAGTTGGAGCTCATTTTAACCATAACGTTTGGGGGGGCCCGTATAAGTTTTTTGCACATGGGCTCACCATTGGTATGAAGAACATTTTAACGATCTAAAGAACCTTGTTCTAATATACTGTTTACCTTTAAGTGGAAGATCACTTCTATAGAGTGGCTTTCTTTGAATTATTGTTTCATTTGAGCCTAAATGTGTCTTAATAACCGATTGTTTCTGTTAGCCTAATGTTATGAACTTTTGTGGTAAACTGATGGGGCGCTAATAGTT
>JADLZN010011591.1:287830-300460 GCA_018155175.1 Sinocyclocheilus anophthalmus
GCTTCGTGAACACTCGCGCCTTGTGCGGCGGCACCGTTGTGCTGCAAAGATGTACCGGGAGAAGCGCGGTTATTAGACGACCGATCATCGTTTCCAAAAGGAAAATATTCCCCTTCAGAGTCAGAAACGGCGAATAACATTTGCAACACATCATCACGGTACAACTTTTTATTAGCCATTTAGCGATTTTCTCTCACAAATCTCACAAATTACTCGCATGCTATGAACTGAACTGCTTCCACATCAATGACACAATAGCTCACTTGCTCTGCTATTTCCTCGAACACTTTGAATAGGAAGGAAAGTAATTTTGGTCTAGAATCGAAGTACAACATGTCTGCCATCTAGTGGTAGGGAAAACAAATGAGATATTACACCATATTAGGAACTACAGCCTATTTGAGTAGTATGACTCTTGCGCATTTTGCGACCTTTGGCCGCGAATAGGGTTTAAACACAATGTGTTAGTTCTGTATGTTGTTTCAGGGTTGCATTATCTGAGGTCCTCTGAGGGGTTGGTATCTTTTCTCAGGTGTTCTGGATCCAGCCTGAAGCTTGTGTAAATCCTAGTCCTGTGGCAAAAAACAGAGAAACAAATACAAACATAATTAATCTTAGCTGCTGTTCCAACCAAGCAAAAAATTTATTTGTTTAACCCAAACTAACGAATACTAATGTGCATTTGATTAGATGTAACTGCAGTACAAGATTATGAGGTGTATTATTTGAATGCTTGGCTAAAGAGATGTTTCTTTAATCTAGATTTAAACAGAGAGATTGTGTCTGAACCCCGAACGTTATCAGAAAGACTATTCCAGAGTTTAGGAGCCAAATGCAAAAAAGCTCTACCACATTTAGTGGACTTTGCTATCCTAGGTACTACCAAAATTCCAGAGTTTTGCGACCTTAGGGTGCGTGATGGATTGTAGCATGGTAGAAAATTAGTTGGGTACGCAGGAGCTAACCCATTTAGGTCCTTATAGGCAAGTAATAATATTTTTTTAACTGATACGGAACTTAATACGTAGCCAGTGCAGAGACTGTAAAATTGTGGTAATATTATCATATTTTTCTTGACCTGTTAAGGACTCTAGCCGCTGCATTTTGGATTATCTGTAGCTTGTTTATTGAAGATGCGGTACAACCACCTAGCAGTGCATTACAATTGTCCAGTCTAGAGGTCATGAATGCATTAACTAGCTTTTCTGCATCAGATACAGGTATCATGTTTCGTAACTTGGCAATGTTTTCCTTTCTAAAGATGGAAGAATGCTGTTTTTGTAAAATATGATTTTCAAAAGACAAGTTGATATCAAATATAACACCCAGTGTGTTTGAGGGGGGGGGGACTCTGTAGAGGAAGTACACCCGACCATCCGTCCTAGTTTTCAAATGTAATCCATCTAGAATTTCCAGTGTTACTGTCATTTGGTCCCAAAAAGTACTATCGCTGTCCCTTAAATCCTCCAAATTTAATAGGAGAAAAGTATGGTCATCAGTCTGTTTACCATTGTTTTAACCGACACTAATTACAGAGGGACTGTTAGCTTAGATATTTTAGAAGTTTCATCTGGTCTTGTTGTGATATATAGTTGAGTATCTTCAGCATAACAGTGGAAACTAATCCCTTGTTTTCTAATAATATTACCAAGGGGTAACATGTTTATTGAAAATAGCAGAGGACCTAGGATAGATCCTTGTGGCACTCCGTATTTTACTGGTGATAATTGAGTTGACTCCCCATTTAAATGAACAAGGTTGTAGCGATCGGACAGGTAAGATCTAAACCATCTTAAAACCTGCCCTTGAATAACTGTATAGTTTTGTAATCAATCTATGAATATGTCATGATCTATAGTATCGAACGAAGCACTAAGATCAAGTAAAACTAGCAAATGAGACACAGCCTTGGTCTGACGCAAAAAGCAATTCATTTGTAATTTTAACAAGTGCAGTATCTGTGCTATGGTGGGGCCTGAAACCTGAAACCTGAAATTCTTCATAGAGATCATTTTTTTTGCAGAAAGGAGCACAATTGAGCAGACACAACCTTTTTCTAAAATTTTAGACATAAAAGGAAGTTTTGAGATGGGTCTGTAATTTGCCAGTTTACTAGGATCTAGTTGTGGTTTCTTAATAAGAGGCTTCATAACCGCCAGCTTGAATGGTTTTGAGACATGACCTAAAGACAACGATGAGTCAATAATATTGAGAAGCGGTTCTTCAGCTACAGGTAACAACTCTTTCAATAAATTAGTGGGTACAGGATCTAACAGGCAAGTTGTTGGTTTAGATGCAGTGATAAGTTTATTTTAGCTCTTCCTGTCCTATAGTTGTAAAACACTGGGCGTCTTGTTATTTGTTATCTAGACCCTGTGGCCTAGTAACAACCTAGGATTGTTTTTGGTTATTTTCTATGAGTTTGTGGTTATGCTCGGCCCTGGCAGCTTTTAGAGACTGTCTGTAGCTGGACATGCTGTTTTTCCACGCAATTCTAAAAAACTTCCAAGTTAGTTTTTCTCCATTGCGCTCAAGACTACGAGTTTTTTCCTTGAGAGAATGGATATTACTGTTGTAACATGGCGCAGTAAGTTTTTCTCTAACCTTTTCCAATTTAATGGGGGCAACAGCTTCTAATGTATTAGAGAAGAGAGTGCCCATGTTGCTAGTTATTTCTTCTAGTTCATGTGTACTTATTGGTACAGAGAGCAGTTGAGATAAATCAGGCAGTTTGTTTGTGAATCTTTCTTTGGTGGTTGGAACAATAGTTCTGCCCGGACGATACGCGGAGCCATATAGTTAATATTAGAAATACGCAGCATGCACGATACAAGGAAAAAAGGTCAGTAACATCATCACTTTGAGGTAAGATATATATATATAAATATCAGTAAGATCAATTCCATGCGAAATAATTAAATCTAGCGTATGATTAAAAACGATGAGTGGGCCCGGTGACATTTTGCTTGACTTCAAAAGAGTTTATTATGTCAGTAAACGCAAGTCCTAATGCATATTTTGTATTATCAACGTGAATGTTAAAGTCTCAGACAATTAGCGCTTTATCAACGGTAATCAATAGGTCTGAGAGGAAATCTGCAATTTCTTTTAGGAAATCTGTATACGGCCCTGGTGGTCTCTACACAGTAGCCAGAGCAAGAGATACGAGAGATTTCTTTTGCATATCTGACAATGTAACATTAAGCATAAGCATTTCGAATGAGTTAAACCTGTATCCCATGGGAAGTGCGAGGAAGCGCCGACTGTGCCATGAGATGGCCGTGGCGCATTTCCCAGCATGCTCTGTTCTCTTTCCCTGCCACTTTATCTGAGGGGGCACTATGGAAACACACGTCCACGTCATTTGTACCAAAAATCACAATGCCCTTGCCAGCTTCATGGACTCCATATCAGTTGTGCATTCAAGTGCAGGCGATTCGCTAGGGATATTTTGTCCTGTTACCGTGAACGCCATGTTTCTTTATGTCCTTGTTTGTAAATGCAGGTTTATGCTGCCACCTCTGGCGATGACTATATTCGTGATGGTGCTGCCTACCCAGGCTCCAAACCTGGTTCTGTGTACCCAGGATCTTTTTACATGCAAGGTGTGTATATGGGGAAATAAAATAGTTTTTTCCTTATCTCCCCAAGCCGTAAATTCTAATATTAATGTGTACATAAGTTGTTCACGCAGGCATGCTTGCAAATAGACTAAGCAATAGTTTTGTTTGTTTGATTTGAAATTAGGAGCATACACAAAGACAGATTTTCTTTGGATTAGAATAGACATCCACATAAGTTCTTGTGGTGATTGTTATTGATCCTGCCCATCTGCCTTTGTGTTCGCAGAGGGCCTACACTCTTCTTCGGACCCCTGGGCCCCATCTGGATCCATAGGTCAGTCGGGATACACGGCTATGCTGGGGAATTCGCCACACATCAGTCAGCCAGGCTCCTTCTCTGCAATAAACCCACAAGACAGAATGGTATGTCTTCTGAAAGGTTTGGAGAAGGGCTTAAATTGTGACTCATTTCAGAAGCTCCAGTAACGGTTTATTTCCCACAGAACTATCCCTTGCATGGAGCGGACGTCAATGGTTTCCATTCGGGCTCCGCAGCCTATAGCCACACATCCTCCATGAATGGATCAGACAGCATTTTGGGTAAATTACCTTCGTCGTTTGAATTTAATGTCCTCTAGGTTGTGAAATGAGCTTGTAATTGAGTTCAGATTGGATCTTTAAGTTGAGTCTTCTTGTAAAATCATTTTTGGCCTTGGACTAGTCTGAACTCGAACTGTAATTTAGAGGAAATGGCCTTCAATCTTTCATTCAGACTTTGAATGGACATTTTTAGCAGATTATGGATCACTTGAATAGTCGTGACATTGACGTAATGAATGGAGTTAATAAGTACTCCCGTTCTCTCCCACAGCAAGCAGAGGTTCAGTCGCAGGCAGCTCAGGTGATGAGATCGGAAAAGCTCTTGCTTCGGTGAGTGAGCTTTCATTAATCACCATGAAAGAGAATTTGGACATGTGAAGTCAAAGATGGATAGCATTATTCAGACTTTCAGTGATCCTTTGGGTATGGATTATTATTAGCCATAGTTGAAGGAGTGCAGTGCTTCATATTTAGTCGTGATTTTGATTGACAGATCTATCCTTCGGACCACAACAGCAACAACTTCTCCTCCACTCCTTCCACTCCTGTGGCCTCCCCTCAGGGCATTGCAAGTAAGTCAGATACGATGTCTTATTCCGTCAAACCTCGACCTGGTTCATTAGATCAGTTTGTGTTAAAAGATACCAAGACAAAAACGTGTACGCAGAGGAAGAAGCCTGAAGAATCATAAATCATTCTCTTTAGGTTGATGGGCTTTGTGTAGGTCAAGGTGTGAATGTGAAGCTCTAGAGTGCCATCTGCTGTTGTAGTGGCACACCAGCATTCAGATGTTTCACACTCAGGCTATATATCATGTTCTCCTCAGCAGGTGCAGCACAGTGGTCGAGAGCTTCTGGCCAGACTGCTCTGTCTCCTAACTATGAAGGTGGACTACATGCACTGGTAGGTTTATAAAGTTCCATTTTGAACATTCCCCAATGTGTTTAATGCTAAAACAAAAAACAAAAAAAAAAAAAAACAAAAAAAAAAAAAAAAAAAAAAAAAAAAAAAGAAAAGCTTCAACTCTTTGATTAACAAAGTTACCAACGGTGGTTTATTTTTAGTATTATTTATATCTATTAAATATTAATCCATATTGTGAGTTAAGCTCTTATGTCATTTTCAGTTTCTATTAGATTTTTGTAGTTTTTGCTTTTTTATTATTTATCACGTTATTTTTATTTAGCTTAAATGTTTCTCTCTTTTTTTAGTTTTTAGTATTTTGTACTTTTTGTAATTTCTGAGTTGGCAGTGCAACAGTTCTCATTTTGTTTAATCTCATTTTTTTTTCACTTTATTATCACCTAACACAATAACTTTTAATAGTTTTAGTTTTTACTTAAGGGGGTGTTTAACTGCTGGTAGGTTTTTAGGCATTAAACTGCCAGAATTTTAAGACTATATCTCCGTTTGCATTGAACATTCAGCTTCTTATCTTTGCAGATATTGTTTATGCTCAAAATGCAACATTACACACTAACTAATGTTACAAAAGTGAAATCGCAATGAACCACCCCTTTAACAATAACAACACTGATGTAAAACCACATTTAGCAATGACAACATTTTTAGATTATAGTTTTAAAAAATGCTCTACTTCAAAACATTAAACAAAATGTATTGTGTTTTAATGTTATTTATATATATATATATTTTAAAATATTGACTTTTTAGCTGTCTTAATGATTGTTTTTGGCCTCATTGTGCACAAAGTATCTGCTTTTTATTTTACAGAGAAATTTATTGCAGTTTAATTACTTGTAATATATACTTTAAGGTAAATATAAATTATTTTTCTCCACAGCAGAACAAATTGGAAGACCGGCTGGAGGAGGCCATTTATGTGCTGCGAAGTCATGCAGTGGGTCAGGCCCCGGGAATTCCTGGAGCCCATGCCGATATGCACGGCCTACTGAGTGCCGTCTCCACATCCAGTGGATCTATGGGGGGGCAGATTGTGGTGACAAATTGAAACAAAATCTGACTAGAATAATTTGTCATTACTTTTAAGATGTTTTTTTTTGTTTCTTTTTTATATAATTATTGCTTTGCGTTCATATAAAAAAACATCTCAAAGCAGTAAACATAATGACTGTGCAGTAATTTATGTCTTTCTATTATTATAGTAATATATGAATATTTTTATATATATTTTAATATGGTTTGTATTTGATTTAGCGTTTTTATTCGTTTGTCATTTTTAACTATTTCTATTTAGCTTTATTTTTTATTCCCGTTTTTAGTATTTTTATGCTTTATTAGTTGCGCTCCTTACGTTAAACTCATTGGTTTTTAATGAATGAATGAATGATAACATTAGTTTTATAGTAATATTACTTCGACTATGAAGAGTTTACATACTGAAGGCACAAGGTCTCATCTATAGATCTTAGCGGTGGGTCTTTTGTAGACAAACACACAGGTGTGTACAAGCTGGTTCATCTTTCACACGCAGAGTCATTCATTTCTTACACCTTCACCAGCGCTGCTATATTTCAAGCCGTTTGCCGTGAGCCAGGTTTCCCTGCCGAACACCTCACGATGCAAGCGCCCTTCACACGCTCTCAGAGTGATGGAGGGACGGGGTTTTTTTGTGGGGCTCGTCCCTCCCCCCTTTGGCTCCTCATCAAACACAGATCCCCAGAGCTCCTGCCTCTCATCCTCCTGCGGCCTCCATCCATTTGTTAGTCTGGCTGTTTCTTTTTGCCTGTCTGATCCCGCTGTTATTCAATATGACCCGATCAATCAACGCATGACCCAGTACAAACGCCCTCTCTGCCGACGCTACTAAATCACAGCCACGCTGAAACGCAAGAACACTTGAGCTTGTATTTTATTCCCCTCGCATCGTCCTCCAACGCTCTTGGGCTGTCGGCCTCGCCATCCGCAGCCGCTTGGGTTCTAATCCCAAGCCCGGACTCTGTGATCCCTCCGTCACCTCCGAGGCTGCTTGTAGTTTGTCAGGAAACGGCTCATTCCTTCATGGAGGTTCCTTGGATGGATTTCTCGCTTTTTTGTACTGGATCATTTGTTTGGAGGGATGATTATAAACCCCAACCATGGCAACCCATATATGAGTTCCCTCCATCATCCTGGATCAGAGAGCTGTGAAGCCATGTCTTACAGGCTGGGCTTGAGCTAAAGTTAGGCTTATTCATTTGGAACAAAGCACGGAGAGCTGCAGAGTCTAATGGACTGCAAATTATATACGCTGCAAGTGAAAAGTAATTTCTCAATATCTTCTCAAATGAATTTCTAATCAACTTTTTTTTTTTTTAAATGAGTGGACCAGATGAGACTAAAAAAAAGTGTCTAATATGTGAAATCTGTTTTAAAATCTTCCCAGGATGATGTCCAAAGTGTGCTGAGCTGCAATCGAGAGAAGAATTTATATTGCCAGTTCTGATTTCACATTTGGTTGTTCACTGTATATTTCTGGAAAATAGCCAGTGCTGGGTAGTAACTGATTACACGTAATCTGGATTACACAATCAGATTCCAAAAATTAAGTACTTGTAATTAATTAAATTACATTTTAAAATACTCATAATCAGACTACAGCTACTTTTTTTACTGGGGGATTCAGATATTCACACAATAGCAATAAATTAATCAATTTATTGTTCTGCCTAATTATTCTTTTTCCTCTATTTGAAATTTTCACCTAATATTTACTTTAAGTCTCCTTGAATTTTAAAGGAAAAAAAAAAAAAAAGAAAAAAAAGAAAAAAAAAAAAAAAAAAAAAAAAAAAAAAAAAAAGAAAAAAAAAAAAAAAAAAAAAAAAAAAAAAAAAAAAAAAATAATTAGTTTGTCAAGTAACACATTTGCAAGTTCACAGTTCTCTGACATTAATTAATGGTCACATGATGCGGAGGTCAACAAATAAAATATATTTAATCTTTTTTAGTAAATGTTTTATTTTGATTGATGTTATTTTAATTTTACTTTTTTATAGTTTAATTAATTATTAGCTTTTCATTAAACTCACAAACCCCATTTTGGGAAACCTTGACATATTGTAATGTTTAATTGACATCGCAAGTGTTTAACAACACTTCATGTTATTAATAACAACAAATGGAATATATTTTCTTTCTCTGTGCATTTTTATATCAATATGGTACAAGATTATCATATTTAAATCAATGTGATAAATGACTTTGGTCAAAAGTAATCTAAAAGTATAATTATATTACCTTAAATGTATAATGTAATGGACTACATTACGGACTACAATTTTTGTCATGTAATTTGGAATCAGTAACGGATTACAATTTGTAATGAATCTACCCAGCTCTGAAAATAACTATAATAATGTGCATAGGTGTTTCCACACTTTTGAATGGGTGTGAAAATTAAATATTTGAACTATTCGCATGGTTCAAATTATCTTTATTTTCTTTAATTTTTCAATTTTGCAATTAAAGAAATACTAGCAATTAATTAAATTAAGAACATTCTTAAGAATAACCATTTTTATAAAATATTATTCAGCTTACTGTAAAAATAACATTAAAAATAATTTTGTGTTTTACAAAAATATTTTTGCACATACAAAAATCAAGTAATCCCCACCTTTCTCCCCAGTCTGGCACAAACAGCTCAATTAGTTCCAGGTTTGATGAAGGCCCGCCTTCTGAAAATGAAATGTGTTGTGATTGGTTAGCTGTTCCAGTGTGTTGTGATTGGTGAACAGCTTAGATGGTGTTTCAGTACTGCCCCGTCCCTTGCCAAAGCAGCAAGTTTAGTTTAAGGATGGCGTCAATATTGCCATATCAATGTGAGCCGGATTCAGACCCCGAGAATACTGAACAAGAGGAACCTTTGCACGCAGGGATATTGCAAGACATATTAGAGTGGCAACAGTAATGTTTGTTTTTTTTGCTAATCCGTTTTAGATATGGAATTGTCCAACAACCCTGAAAAATAACTGCTTTACTATGGTACAGATAAGTGCATCCTGATTATTTTTATTGTTATTTAATTCGAACATTATACCATGAAATTGCAGTGAACTGTTATACAGTTGAATGCATTTCTATACATAGTCCAGTGTTTTTTCCCAGGCGGTATATATATGCAAATTCATTCTCTGGCAGCAGGAGGTGCTGTTGGAGTGGTAGAGATAGAGGTTTCCTCTGTAACGGCTGTACACAAAGCAGCTCTCCGCTCACAATTGTTGCTTTATCAGACATTACATGCAAGATGACATGAAAATGATTTTCTGAAGACAGTTGGTTTCCTTCTGAAATACAGTGTTATAAAAACACCCGCAATCAATGTATGGGAAACACTGTAGTCTCATAACTGAAGTGTAAATTCTGCAGATTACATCATTGTCCAGTATTTGTACTGTCAGCAATTTATTATAAAAACGTTTTCATAATTGTAACATACATATTTACATACATAATTATTCAGGCGCATGTGTAATAACTTGCGAGAACTTGAGGCTGCAGCAGCACTTCTTCTTCGTCTTGTCTGATGCACTCAACCAAGCTTTCTAACCACGACCTCGCCCCTCCCCAACCCCCAACCATTCGAATTTCCGTAGTCGGGAATTATTTTAATGATATTATAATGGGCCGCTTTGTGACATCACAAAACCCGGAAAATAAATGCTGTAGTTCAAACGAGCCGTTCGCTGTAGTTCTTGAAAAGGGATTTTTAAAAAACTAAATATCTCCTTTTGGAGTGGACTTTGAGATTTGTAACTTTCTAGATCTTTTTTTTTTTATGCCCAAACATACACACTACACACTGACTAAAATTCAAAAAGTGAAAAAGCATAATAGGACCCCTTTAATTCTTATTTGTATCCATTCAAAATTTACTAATCACTAATCAAACCAGGGAAAAAAGGGGCCCGGTGAAGGTGAAACAGCGTTTTACTATGCTATGCTGTTTTGGATGGTTGTTACATTGTTGCTAGGGCGTTTAGGGTGGATGATTGAGTGTTCTGGATTCTGGCTTGTTGCTAGGTGTTTGTTTACTGTCTCTATAATGTTAGTTATGACTCGGGTTCATCCTTTAGTATAAGTCTATGGGATTTTTTTAAACCTATTTTACTGTCCATCAGGACAGTAACAGGACAGGACAAGTTTAAGCCTGTAATACGCACTTTTTGATGAAAGCACTAGAGGTCACTGTTTCCTAATAACTGGTAGCTGCATCAGCGGAGGAGCTTGGTGTGAAGCAGTTCAGTGCATGAAACTCAAATGAGACATGTGGGACATTATCTCAGAGGTGACCCTCGCCGCTATACTGCTGTGATCTGCTAAACTGTAACAAAGCATTTATAGTTTCCACATTATCATTCCAAACAGGTGTGTTAAGTGGTGCAGAAGGTGATGTAATTTGGTGGAATGTAAAGAGCTGAACGCTTATGATCATAAACGAAGTGTTTGTATTCAGGTGGCGTACGCGCTCAGCAGGGGCCCCTGGCTCTCAGGTGGGGGTTTGGACCCGAAAACACCCTTGTTCTCGTTTACAGCAACAGAAAGCCTGGGTGATGTCAAGCAACCCGTCTCACTGTGAATTAGGGTAATTGGATAGATTAGAACATTTCATACATAATTGATCATTTCACGTTCAGTGTTTGATTATGCAGTCTATTGACATTTGTGCGACAGAGCGGGAATATGACACATCTGAGCCAGTATTTAAATAAAAGAGAAACATTAAAATCAAGCAAACATGTCAGGTGTTGCTGTACTTCAGGAGATCTGCATTTATTGGAAGGTTAGAACGTCATGCGTAATGTCACAGAGATCAAAAATTTTGTGTTTAGTTTAGTTTATTACAATGTTTAATGTTTACATATTAATAAAATGTATTTTTAGAAACTTTGATTACATTTTTTATAAAGACTGTACATTTATATTATTAATATTAGTATTATTATTAGGGTGTTCAGAGAGGATGATATGGTGTTCTAGCTGGTTGCTAGGTGTGTATATGTATGAATTTAATAAAGTATTTTTAAGAAACCCTAAATAAATTACAATTGATTCAAGAAAAATAAGAACTATTTTTTTATTTTTTTTATTATTATTGTTGTTTGTTTATTGCCTGGCTGCACTATTTATTATAACCATTAATAATTATCTTATTCATTCTACTACTTCGTCAAGTCCTTTCGCGGGCATGAAACTAATTTAAATGACAATTAACCACAGTTCGTAAAATGACTATTTAAAGGGTCATGTCAACCCCCCCGTTTCAGTAACCACGGTTAGTGGTCTCACCAGTTTTGAAATTTGCTTAAAAAAAAAAAAGAAAAAGTGGGCGTGGTGCGCTGCGGAGGGAGGGGAAGAGGGGAGACAGACAACACACACACTGCTTAGTGTTCTGACAGTTTCATTTCGCTCCCATCGAGTTAAAAACACAAATAAATGCACAGCCATTTGCACTCTACATCGAAAACATATATATGAACGCGCTGTTGCACCTCTGAGAACTTTTAAGGCTTATTCTGTGGCGTTTATAAGCCTTTTGACAGGTTGTGTCACAGAGCTGTAAAAACGGTTATGCTCACCAAGTGAATGAATCGCGTTTGTGCCGAACTCTTATTAAAAAGCAAAAACAAACACTCTCCTTTGATCCATGAATGTTTCTCTCAGTTATTGTGCGCGATGTCATCTCACAGTCTGAAACGTCTGTCATTGCAAATCAACACATGCTGTTGTGAACAATTAAGTTTAATTGACAATTGTAACATTGTCTTCTATGATGTGCAACACAAACACCTCTGCTAAAATCTCAGAAAAAGTAGTCTGGGGTTTCATGACCCTTTAACTATAACTATATAAAAACTTTTTTATTTAGCATGAAAAATTGTCACAATACAACTCATTTTAATCTTAATGGTCCTAAAATATTCAAATTTATTTTATTTTGTTTTGTGTCATGGGTCAGGGTGCCCTCTGGCTCCCTCTGCTGTCTGTGTATCATGTCTTTTTCGGCAGCTTGTGATCTGTGTAATCAGCGCTGATCTGGCAGTGGGGCTGCGCTGGTCACTGGCTGCCTCTACCCCACCTGTCGCTTATTACCCTTTCCTTTATATTCCTCTTCCATCTAGTCCTTGTTGTGAGTAGATTGTTTTGTGTTCGATGTGTTTTGTGTTTTGTGTCCTGGGTTCTGGTTGTTTCGTTCTCTGGTGTTACACTCACCTCTGTCTTCCCTGCTCCCAGGACGCATAAAGAGAAGGACTTCGTCTCTCTGCCTCACTCAACTCTCAGGTTGTTGGTCCTGGGCGAGCGCTGAGTCTTGGGCAATCTTCTAATCCCTTGGTCCGCATCACACTGCCGACCGAAATTGGATTACCCACAGAGACTGGCTCGCTATTTTGATTACAGTTTTATTTGTTTTTGTTACCTTTGGAGAATAAACTTTCTTTGCATCTAATCCTCTGCCTTTGAGTCCTCGGTCTTCCTCGGTCCGTCACAGAATCTACTCACCAGATAT
>JADLZN010011592.1:0-40145 GCA_018155175.1 Sinocyclocheilus anophthalmus
TTACCATGGATTTACTGTAGTAATACTAACCACACCATGGTATTGTGGCAGAAATGTGGGATATCCATGTCGAATTTTACTATATTATTAATGTAGACATGAATTAAATGAGTAATGGAATAGAAATTACAAGTAGTTGTTTTTTATTTTTTTTTATTAAGCTATAGCATTTGTGCATTTATACTAAATTTATTTAGATTACTGTTTTTCATACAAATACCTAGAAGCCATATTATATTTTTATCATGGTATTGAGGTGCTATATGTGTGTGTTTTAACTGCGGTTATCATGATCTAAATGTATGCTACAATGGAAGACCAATGGTTAACTTTAATAAAACTCAAACAGTCAGAATAATTACATTTCACCATATGTTTTGACAATTTTTACAGATTTTACTGTTTTTGATAATTAACATAAATTTACATCTGCATCCTAACTCAAGGTGTTGTCAGATGTGCATTTCTAAGCGATATAAATTTTTTTAATGTTATTAATATTGCAGCCTGCCGTGGCCCAACGTTTGCTGAAGATATTAGTCTCAAGTCCGTGAACACAAACCTTTTTCCCTGATTTGATACACCCTTTAGAACTCGAAACTAAGAACTTACTTTTTCTATTACGATTATTTTTAAGGAAATGATTGGCAAAGGGTAAGCAGTTCAAAAAATTTGTGAAGTGTTTTGTCCTTCTCGACCATAAGCGTATTTTAAACCACACCTACGTCTGATTTCTCAACTATCACATATAATAAATCTCCTTTCACTTTAAAGAAATAAAAAAAAATGATACTACGATAGTGACTGATATAATTATATATCTATATATATATAGAGAGGAGAGATTTTTTGTTTTGTTTTTGGCCTATCGCCCAGGCTCTATTTCATATTCTCCTTATTGGTTACAAAGGACATGGCTGTAATTTGAATCATTTTGACAAGCATCAACATCCTCTTATGTCCCGTATAAGACAGCATATTCTGGTTTTGTGAGGTATTTGACGAAGCAGCTTCTCTAAAACTAAGGGCTTCATATAAGGTTCAACTTTAACAGTGAACATACTTTTTTTGTATTTCCGCTTAAACTGGTGTTAGGGGCTCATTTCTCGTTAACCTCATCTACATAAGATGATCTTCTCTCATGTGTCTCTTTCAGATAATGTTACTGTATAATGTCCCAGACTACAGAAACTCCTTAGAGTTCTTGACCACCTTTGCCAAGAAACGAGGCTTCCTGCAGAAAGGAGGCATTCCAAACACAGAGCTGGCAGCCATGACATTCCTCAGCGACTGGACCGGGTCAGTTTCAGATGATGTTCATCATACCTTCAGAATGTGATGCTGAAATAACACTGTTACTGGCAAACGTCTTCCTAAGCTTTGTGTGATGTTGTTTTAGGCCAAAACTGAGTTACCACAGCAGAGCTCCGGAGCACCAGGACCTCCCCTCATACCTCACTGATGCCATCGTGACTGAACTGAGGTCAGGTTTGGATATGGATGTAGTGAGGAAGGGCAATGAAAATGTTAAGAAAGGTACGTCTCAGATTGGAATGATTTGATCCTCTAATGGTTACAGTTTATTGAACGAATCAGATCAGTTTTGATATTTTAAGTTGTGGAAATTGAACAGTGTACCTGTCCTCAGGTGTGCGATTTCCCAACCTAGCGAGCAGTATAAGTTTTAACGCAAGGGGCCCAACCGCTGGTGTGCTGAATGTCAGTGAGCTACCTAAAGAAACCATAACAATCACAGCACCAACAGAAGCAGACGAGAAGATGGATGGGACCGTCAACACAGAGGAGGTACTTCATATGAGAGGCTACGAATCATTCAGTAATGATGCTTTACACTTCTGTCATCAGAGACGATGAGAAATGATGAGTTTGTTGTTCACATAAGTCCTTGATGACCTTCTAATCCAACTCTGATCTCACTCTGACAGAAACTCTAGTAGATTTGATATTCACAAACCGTATCTGAGACAAATTTCATTGTTTCTCAGAATGCACATTGAAAGTTCAGTGCAACTTAAGATCGGTCATGCTGTTAATTACTACAGAAAATGACTTTGGCTTGTTGCAGTACGTAAAACTCATGTTTAGAGTAATGCGTTTACAGTACTTCAAAGCATTCAATTAGGATAAATATTCAACACGCAGTTTTAAAAGTGTAGCCACAAGGCATTTAATATGCTGACATGAGATTAGTTTGATGTGCTAAATTATATCCAATATGTTCAACTCTTTCCATATCCACTAGGGCTGTCAAATACAAATTTGAATTTCGAATATCCGTTCGAGTTTAAAATAAAAATCCAAACATTTCAATTTTAGGTGTGCGTAATGCTGCCTTCTCAGCGGCGCACAAAATGCGATGACGATGTAAGTGTTGTTGCTTTTTAATGTTTTTGTTAGCCTATCCAGTTGAAGCCACTAGATGCGGCGCTGCAGTGATGTTCATTGAAAATCATGCGGAAAAATAGAACAAAACTGAAACCAAGCCATTCACACAGAACACATTTTTGTAGAGGGACATCTATCACTGTTGCACTCCCGTCTCGCACAAAAGAGCCACATGTTTAGAAAGCCATGTAAGTTCAACTTTTAAAAAACATGGTCTTGAGACTTTATGGTGGTTTTTTTTTTCCCCATCCCACTGCAACTCGTGTTTTTAAATTAAAAAGTACTCTGTGTGATTGGCTTTTGTCCCTTTGTATTACACTATGCATACATGATGCTGTTTATGCTGACTTATAAACATTATGCACTTTTGTCACAGATAATAATGCTGTTTTATTGCTTTAATAAGCGTGCATTATTAATATTTTGCTCGATGCGCCCTCTTGTGGCCTCTGGAGAGAAGCCAAAAGCTTTTTTCCCCTTAATTGAAATTATGCCTTTTAAATTTGAATGTTAATATTTAAATGCAAAATTCGAATTGAGTTTTTCAGCCATTTTGACAGCCTTGGGGCCAGTTTTAGTAAATGGGGCAAATTAGCACGAGAGTGTAATTCCAAAACAGCACAGATTAGCGTGAAAATTTCTGTGGGTGATTTACTAACAACGCACAAATTAAAGAACACAGACGCACTATTTTGTACATATCGATTAACACCATGCAAGCGCAAATTAGCTTAGGTCCGTTCTACATAAAGAAGCCACAGTAATGTTTTGATAGCAGCTGTATTGCTTGACTCCTAGTTGAGTTCAAGTCATCTTTTATTTCCTGAAGCAAATTAAAAATAACATGGCTTGGCCAAAGGAATGTTCGAATAATGTGTTCTTCTGGCATTCTAAATAAATTAATGTGGAAGAAAATCCTCTCCCTTAACGCCCTCTTTTCTCTGCGGTGTCTCCTCCTAGCAACAATACTTGCAGGCCATATTTCAAGCGCAAAATGTGAAAGACATGCTTATTTTGGCCATTTAATTATAGCACAAATACCAGTGATTTGACGAGCGCAAATGTTAGTAAATCTCGTTGCATGATTCATTTTAATACATTTCCTCCCATAAATTTTGGGTCTGAAAGGGAAACTCCTACAAATGCATATTCAATAAGGTGAGTGGTAAAAATAACCACGCCTTTTCAGCGCTAATTCTTCACTGTCTCTTTAGTAAATCGTGACTATTTTAACAAAAGATGGTTTGCGCTGGCATTTTGTATTTTGATTAAACATTACGATGTCAATCATTTAAAAAAATAAATAAATAAAAAACCCTTCATGGCTGATCATTTCATTTACAATAAGACCAATAACATGGATTTACAAAATAGGGTGAATTTTCATTTAATGCCAACTGTAAAGGCATATTTTTTTTTCACAAACTGAGTGACAGGTCTACAGTGTTTTGCTGCCTATAGAGCTTGTTTTGTTCCCAGCACATTATTCAGTACTCTGAATTCAGTAAATGGCTGATGTTGAATATTGATTGGCACACTTTGTTTTTCAGCCTGAGGCTGAAACTCAAGTTTCAACAGTGGTGACACAGATTCAAGAATCAACAAAAAAGAGAAAAGGTTTGTTTTGTGATCTACACTTATGAACTTCCTCTGATTTTTAGTTTTATTTTATGAACTTCTGACAATCTCAATTGTTTTGCCTTTTATCTTCTGTAGCCAAACCAACTAAAAAAGTGAAGTATGTCCCTGTCAACATTGACCTGACTTCAGTGCAGCATAACAATGACGACGCATATGACTTCAACACAGATTTTGTGTAAAATTTCACCAGTATGTACAGATTTATATGGACTGAGAGGAATCGAATTGTGAAACTGCACTCAGTTAGAGTGCATACTGTGTGATCTCTGTCTATGTATTAATACATCATAAAATGTATTTAGTTGACTAAATAAAAGTTGAATACGCTTACATTGCATACAAAACTTATACTGAGTTTTATTCAATACTTTGTTGGAACACTTTTTTCCTATATGTACAAATTGGCATATTTTTCCCTTCGGGTTGAGGACAATGCTGAGTAACAGCTGATATGTGGAGAGAAAAAAACATGCATCCATAGAAATGTAACAACACTGAACACAACACAAAGGGAAAGTGGTTCCTGTAGTGTCAAAAACAGAAATTCTGAAATTTTAATTGTCACAGGTTTTTGTCTCAAGCCCTAAAGCGGTCTAAAATACTTTATAATGAAACATACATTTCAAAATTAAGAACAAAAAGAGTGGGTCCATAATTTCACCCAACAGTATTTGGGATCATACCGCTTGTTAAAAAAAATCTAGACACTTGCATGGATGCAACATACAAAATGAAGATTTTAAAAGGTGTACCATAAATGGTTTAGTGTTATTACTTTTGATTTAGACAGTGAATGCTGAGGTAGTGCATTGGTGTCGAATGTTGACTGTTGTTCTGTTCCAATGTTGGTCCCAGTTACTTGGGTACTCTTAGGTTTCATGAAGGCCCCATATTTTGCATCCAGACATCCTTTAAACATCCCCGAACAAAGTCAAATATCTGCCTCAGAGTCCACCCCCCCCCCTTCCCCCCTTTTTTTCATGTAGCCCAAACCAGGGTCTATTTTTCCTCAGCGGGTCTCCGGATTGGGTGGAATTTACCTGTGGGATCTGGAATGTACCATTTGTCCCAAATGTCAGAAAAAGAGGAGGCTCTTCCCCATGGCTTATAATGTCCGTTCCAATGGAGAAGTTTGGCAGCCTTCACAAACTGAGGTGAATACCGATTCCCAGCTCCTGTCACCCCTAGAAATGTAAACGAATAAAAAAAATGTTGGTTGCTAAGAGATTTACGAAGGCGTTTTACATTTATGAACCACAGCATTTCCTTACCGAGGTGTCGGACGTGCCACATTGGATCAATGTCTGAGTGGTGCTTGTAGAATACAATAAGCATAGGCGGCGTTGTGATGCTGTCTGCTAAAGTCTTACTGTAAAGGTCCTCCCTAAAACAAAACCCCACATAACCATTAACAGCCCTCAAAGGCACCTAAAATTTGATTAAAGAACTGGCAACAGATTTGACGGTAGCTATCTTTTAAGGGGTCATATGATGCGATTTCAAGTTTTCCTTTCTCTTTGGAGTGTTACAAGCTGTTTGTGAATAGATAAGACCCTTAAAGTTGCAAAGTCTCAAACTAACTAAAGTCTCAAACCCAAAGTGATATTCTTTATTAAAGTTAAGACTCTGCCACACCCCCCCTAAAATGGCTCGTTCTAACCCGCCCCCACATATCTACCTCACTATGTGGAAATATTTGCGTAATTTTTCCAAATGTTCACGCAAAGAAAGAAGTTGTGGTTTCAGTAACCGCAGTTAGTGTGAAGCAGCATCTCCGGGAGAACGCGTGTGTTTTTTTCTGGCAAAAGAAAAAAAAAAAAAAAAAAAAGAAAGCACCAGCCTTTATTTGGCCTTCCGAAGTAGATGCATTTAGGAATCTTTACGATCACTTACAACAGAACAGCAATGTCATTTTCTGGACGACCGTTTCGTGAACCTAGGATAGGAGGTAATTCTGACTTTGCTATGACAATCTGGCGCTTCTGAATCAGCTACTGTTTTTTATTAGTTTAAGTATTTGCTACTGAATGTTCAAATGCAGAGTTTTGTGCATCACGTGTGTGTGTGAGAGAGAGAGAGACGGTCACATCTCAGTATAGGCAGCTGTCTTATCCGTGGCTTGTGAACTGCAAACACATATTCATTACTGTGTCTGTCACGCGACTCTTTTCCCCTTTCAGGCTTGAACTGATGGTAAAACTATAATGACATTATTTACTGTCTTTACATTTATTTGAAAGATGAAGCTCGTGATTATGGTAAGGGGCGTAACATTTCCGGTGAGTGCTTGTGGTGTTCGGCCAATCAAAATGCACTGTGTCAGCTGGCCAATCAGATCAGACTGTGCTTGTCAAAGGAGGGGGTTTTGTTGAAAACGAAGCGTTTGAGAGAGTCGGGGCATAGAGGACCTACAATATGTACAGTATTTGAAAATAATGTGTTTTTTGAACATTAAAGCATGTCAACATATTCTGTTACAACCAAATACACAAAATAATGATCTTTAAAAAAAGCATAATATGACCCCTCCTTTAAACATTTTCGTACTGATTGTGTGTAGTGTTCCCAGGACAAAGACGCCTAACCAAACTAACTGTGGCATTGGCGCTCCATCAGAACTCATCGGCTGTGTATTCTGCTGCTTCCACTCGGTTAAATTGGCCACAAAGACTCCAGGATTAAACGAGCAAGTGTTCGCTCTCATTCCAAGCTTCTTGATCGCTTCTTTTTTGAAGTCCAGAAAACCAATATAGCTGTTCTGCAGCATGTAAAAGAAATATGCAAAACCGTGTAAATATATAAAATAGGTATGTATTACATGTTCTGAAAACTTTCTTTGAAATGGGGCTACGAGCGGTACGACCAAATTCTTAGGAATAATTTCATACCGCAGTGACGGTATATAATCGCAACAATATAGAAAATAAAGTGGTTAAAATGAGTTTATACATATGGCTGTATTTGAATAATAAAGGAGTCCTAAAAAAACATCCTATTTTGTATTTTCACTTTTCTCCATTGATCTTCGTCAGCCCTAGTATTCTGATGAAGTTCTATGCACAGTGTGAATTCTGGAATACAGTCAGATGAAATCAGTACAGTACAATCATACCTGATTTCCAGCTCCTCTGACGATGCCTTTAGAGGATGCAGAGTCACAGTCCTCTGAGAAAGCTGCCGCATGTCCCAACTTAACACTGGTGTCGAAAAGCTCCCGAATGTCCCCTGAACCAGAGAAAAGATTGCAATCAGCGCTACTGTAACTTACTGTTTTTACTGCACAGTATCACGCTATTACTATTTTTGCAGCATACAGTATGCATACTTCCACAGTAAGTCTATACAGATGGTCTACTACATGTAATACAATACAATGAACTTTACATTTTATTTCTAGTGTGACAAATTAACTGGCAATTACAGTAGTAATTTTATATTTTCTTTTTATATACCAAATAACTTATTTACCAATATAACTGGACATCACTCGCTGAATTAAAAATGTAATAAAGCCATTTGATAAATTTACTATTCATAATAATGTACTGTTTAAAATACACCACAAATAACTATTCTGTTTAATATAATATAGCTGTATTTTTAAATCTTAGCAATGCCAAGGGAGCTCACAGTAACTTAAACTGTTTTGAAACGGAACAAAAAAGCTTTCAAATAAAATGAAAGTACTACAAATCTAGATATTTCTTTCTTATTTCAGATATTTCTTATTTGTATTTTTCTTAGAATCTAGATATTTATTATTATAATCCAGCCCCAAACTTCTGGAAATCTTACTTTTTTATTATAGATTATTTTTAATCTCTTAATCTATGAGCAATCCTAATTCCTCTAAATGTTGCAGTGATATGGCCTTTGAATATTGTTGTGAATATGTGGGTCTAGAGGACAAATGGGTCGAACCACTGCCTAATTAAATAATTACTCATTTATGACTCCACAAAGTGACAAATGTGTCAAAAAACACATAAAAAATATTGAGGCAAGGAAACATGGTTTTGTTATTTTAGAGACTATTTAATTGGACAGAAAATTGGTTATGCCCCAATTGATTAATGAGAATTTTGGGGTTCGTAAAAAAAATACAAACTATAAAACTATGCACTTCACCTTGTACAATTATGTCATCATCCAGGTAAATAACTTTCTCTGTATCCGGCAAGAAAACCGGCAAGAAGAATCTGGCAAAGTTCAACTGGAAAAATAAGATACACACATAGTTATGATACACATTTTCCATTTTCACAACTCCAAACACTACTTAGAAATACAAGCGCTTGCAATTGATTACCGGCTTCACTGCCTCCACCTTCTGAAGATCATTCGAAATCTTTCCTGTGAGGATCTTCGGATCAAATATGATAATTTTGTGTTTCATGTCACTCTTACTCAACCATGTTCTGGAATGAGAAATAATCATATATTACATGTAATGTAACATAATATTGTTTAATAAACCTCTGTAATGCAATACAAGGTGTACCTAAGATGGACCACCGACTCGTTTAGTGTCACTATATTGAATACTACATTGGCTTTGCTGTTGCGGTAGATGCTGTTCATGGCGGTGACGGCAGCTCCCAGTCTCTCCTCTGGAGCGGTGATGACCACAGGGATCTCATCTCCTGTCCTGATGACCTTATGATCCGACAGGAAGTCCATCTCAAAGGGCAGGACCATCCCAGGCACGGTGTCTGCTAAAGGAAAAGCAGTGAGGTGTGACTTTTCATTAGAGATGCAACGACTGCAATTTTCTTGGCTGATTCCGATTTCTTCCTTGTTAGTGTGATCGGCCAATACCGATTTTTTGCCGATTTCCGATTTTCTTTCTAGGAACTATAATAGACAGCATATACCAGGGGTGGCGACGTCGGGTCCTGGCGAGCCGCAGCCCTGCCAGAGTTTTATTCTCAACCTAATCAAAACACACCGGAACAAGCTAATCAAGTCTGAACTTTATTAGAAGCACAGGCAGGTGATTTTAATTAGGGTTAGAGCGAACTCTGCAGGGCTGGCGGCTCTCCAGACCGGCGTTCGCCCCCGCTGGCATATACAAACAAAAATATTTTTGCAAAGTTTTATTTTCATAAAAAAAAACAAAAGTAAAAAGTCAGTAATAAAATAAGAACAAATTAAAAAATGGCAAACAACATCACAAATAAATGCAATAGAATAAAGAGTGCTATGAAACTAAGTTTTTCAGGTTAGGTAAGTTTTTATTCAGGTAAGAAATATTACATAAATTTATGTAATCAAATGTAAAATAACACATCCATTATTATTTTTTTTTATCATTACTTTACTTTCTGTGTCTTCATTGTAAAAATGAAATACAGATTAATGCTTACCATTAAAGTTATAAAACGTATTCAGTCGAGAGCAGAAAGTGATTTTCTTTGTCTTTGTTCTTTGATTAACATGACAGACAACAGCAGGAATATTGGACAGCGGTCCCTTTAAAAGTTTATCCACGGACCCAATATACTGCTACACAACATGCGTTCTCTTTCTCAACTATTTAACGTTCCAAAACTGACTGCGTTTAACTGGATACTCGCCAAGACGGGCATTTTGACAATTGTTTTTATGTATTTGAACGTTTTATCGCAGTTAGCCACTCATTTTGGTATTAGTGGCTCACAAGCTGTTTGAGACTGAGCCCGCGTGATGGTGTGCTCCACTAATAGAGAGCAGTGTATCCTCCTGAAACTTGCGGGAATGACTAAAATAATGCGCAAATCAAGCACTATTTAACTGGAGCGAATGAGATGTTTGTGAGGGAGAAGGGGTCGTCGGAGAGAAGAGAGTTAGAATGCGTGGCTGATGTTATTGCCTGTGCCGCTTGTAACAAAACGGATCGGCTTTAATGAAATAAGTGAGACTGACCGGCCGCTTAACCGAATCATGAGGAAAGTCGGCCGATCCGATCCCTGTCTGATCGAATCGGTGCATCTCTACTTTCCAATGGGTGCTTAAAAAAACTTCTGAAAGTCCCTAACCTTACATATTTCATACCTTAATTTCTTCTCTTGCTTGAGGAAATCATTGTGAGATTCCGCAGATTTCGATGTCAATTATTAAAAAGGCGATGAAAGCAGCACAAGATAACCCATTCACGGGAAAAGAGAAGATGTCAATATTTAAATGGATAGTTCACACCACAAAATGCAAATTTCTGCATTATTACCACCCTCCATTTGGTTTTCAACCTGTATGAGTTTCTAGATTTTATAACGGCAGCCATTGGACTTACATGGGAATGGCAAAAAGCAATTATATAATATTTTTTAAATATATAAATATATATTATATATATTACTTAATAATTTAATAGGATTTTAGCAGAACGCTTTATCCAAAGCGACTTCGTGCTTCAGGCTATACATTTTTTAAACCAGTTATGTGTGTTCCCTGGTCATCTTATAATATCTATAATATATATCCACCACAACACACACAGCACCCGAAGTCTCTTCTGGCTCAGCATCCTGCTTTATTGTGAATCCAAAGACAGCACAAGTTGTGATATTGTGTAATATTATTACAGTTTAAAATAACTGGTTTCTTTTTTAATGTTTTTTTAAAATGTAATTTATTCCTGTGATTTCAAAGCTGAATTTTCAGCATCATTCCTCCAGCTTCAGTGTCACATGATCCTTATTAAGAAATGAATACTTTTTAGCAAGGATGCTTTAAATTGATAAAAAAGTGATGATAAAGACATTTATAATGTTACAAAAGATTTCTATTTAGAGTAAATTCTGTACCTTCTGGAACTTTCTATTACCATCAAAGAATCTGAAAAAATATATACTCGCTATTTCACATAATAATAATAAAGGTTTTTTTTTAGCAGCATCAGCAAATCATTTTCAAATATATTCAAATAGAAAGCAGTTCTTTTAAATTTACACATATTTCCCAATCTTATTGCTTTTGCTGTATTTTGGATCAAATAAATACAGGCTTGGTTGGCAGAAGAAAATAATTTATATATAAATACTATGGTAGTCAATGGCTGGTTTGGTTCATTTTATTCTAGAATATATCCTCTTTTGTGCTCAGCAGAAGAAAGAAACACACACAGGTTTGGAACAACATGAAGGTGAATAACTGATGAATTTTAATTTTTGAGCTGTTGTGTGTGGCTTTCTGTCTGTGTTGGTGTCCTGTGTGTGTGTGTGTTGTGTGTTTTGTGTGTGTGTGTGTGCTGTCTGTCTGTCTGTCTGTCTGTCCTGTCTGTCTGTCTGTGTGTGTGTCTGTGGTGTGGTGTGTGTGTGTGTGTGTGTGTGTGTGTCGGTGTGTGTCTGTCTGTGTGTGTGTCTGTATGTGTGTGTGAGAGAGTGAGTGAGTGACTGTGTGTGTGTGTGTGTGTGTGTCGGTCTGTCTGTGTGTGTGTGTCTGTGTCTGTCCCGGTCTGTCTGTGTGTGTGCTGTGTGTGTGTGTGTGTGTGTTTGTGTGGTTGTGTGTGTGTGTGTCTGTCTTGTGTGTGTGTCTTCTTGTTGTGTGGTCGGTCTTTGTGTGTTCTGTGTGTGTGTGTGTCTGTGTGGTGGGTGTGTCTGTCTGTCTTCTGTCGTGTGTGTGGTCTGTGTGTGTGTCGTGTGTGGGGGCCTGTGTGTGTGTGTTTGTGTGTGTTTGTCTGTCTGTGTGTGTGTGTCTGTCTGTGTGTGTGTGTGTTGTGTGTCTGTCTGTCTTTCTTTGTGTGTGTCTGTGTGTGTGTGTTTCTTTGTGTGTGTGTGTGTCTTTCTGTCGTCTGTCGTGTGTGTGTGGTTCTGGTGTGGTGTCTGTTTGTGTGTTGTGGGTCTGTCTGTCTGTTCTGTTGTGTGTCTGTGTTGGTTTGTGTGTGGTGTGTCTGTCTGTGCTGTGTGTGTGTGTGTCTTCTGTCGGTGTGTCTGTGTCCTGCTGTCTTTCTGTCTGTGATTGGTGATGTTCTCCTGTCTGTCTGTCTGTTCTGTCTGTGTGTTGTATTGGTGTCTGTCTTGTGTGTGTGTGTCTGTGTGTGTGTGGGGTGTGTGTGTTGTGTCGGTCTGTGTGTTTGTGTGTGTGTTTGTGTGGTCTGTGTCTGGTGTGTGTGGGTGTGTCTGTCTTTGTGTTGGTGTGTGTCTGTCTGTCTGTTGTCCTGTTCTGGGTCTGTGTGTCTGTGTGTGTGTCTGGTCTGTGTTTGTGTGTGTGTTTCCTGTGTTATTGTGTGTGTTTTTGGCCTTTTCTGTGTGTGTGTCTGTTGTGTGTCTGTGTGTGTTGTCGTCGGTATGGTGTTGTGGTGTGTGGGTTTTCTGTCCTGTCCCTTTGTGTGTGAGTGTGTGTGTTTGTGTGTTTGTGTGTGTGTTTGTGTGTCTGTGTCTGTGTGGGTGTGTGTGTGTGTGTGCTGTGTGTGTGTGTTTGTGTGTGTTTCTGTGTGTGTGTGTCTGTGTGTGTGTCTTTGTGTGTTAGTCTGTCAGTGTTGTGTGTGTGTGTGTGTCTGTCTGTCTGTCTGTCGTCTGGGTGTGTGTCTGTGTGTTTGTGTTGTGTGTTTGTGTGTGTGTGTTTGTGTCTGTCTGTGTGTGTGTGTGTGGTGTGTGTTGTGTGTGTCTTTGTTTTTCTGTGTGTTTGTGTGTGTGGTTCTGTCTTTCTGGTCTGTGTGTGTGTGGTGGGTGTTCGTCCTGTTGGGTGTGTGTCTGTGTGTGTGTGTCTGTATGAGGTATGAGTATGTATAACTCGTATAAAATATTCACCTCTGCGTACAGTCATGGCACTCTATCAACAGCACTCGAGTTTAAATTCTGCATCAAAACAAACAGTAACGTTAGTAAAACAGCACAGAAAACACCATGAATGTGTATTTAACTGAGGGCTAAGTGGAATATAACAGAAACAGTTTGAGACTGAAATCACAAAAGGAAAAAAAAATATCCTGCACATACAAACAAAAAGCATTTAGGCAAAGAAGCAACTCCAAAACTGTTAACAACACAAAAGAATAAAAACGGCCGGTGTACAAACCTTTTTCGTTATAATGTCTGGACTCTCTTCGGCTCTTCACCCAAAACGCCAACTCAACATCAACAAGTCCAGCAGAGAACACCGACAAGACCTTTACTGATACATATGCTATATTGATAGCGCACAACAGCAGCGAGCGAATCTTTTGAGAGCTTGTAAACTTTCACGTATTGACTCGTCTGCTTTTCTACGTCCAAAGACTGACAGCAGCGAGAGCCAATAGAATTCGAGTGTGGTCTTTGAAGGCGCATTTCATTGGTTTGACCTACCAAACGAACCGCCCCTTCACAGAACGAGTCGCTTGTTGTTTTGGAGTCTTGAATGTGACTCGGAGCTTCACAGCGAGTGTTTTCTTTCTCAATGTTATTATTTGATCAAACGTTTATTTTTTTCTTGTGTGTAAATGCTTTGTCAGTGTAAAAACCTTTACCATGCAGTGAAGAAGACGGAATGAAAATATGACAACATGATTCGGTGAATTAAATTATTATTTTTTTTAATGAGTGAATGATTCATTGACTCGTAACTCAGAAAGTTCGCTTGTCCTACTAGCGTAACGATGCAACCTGCAGAAATGGTCACAGACTAAAACGAACCAATGAGAAAAAGAGTGAAATGATACAAAAGACTCGCATAACTGAGATGAATCAAAATCCTCGAGCCTGTCCTGAATCATTCCTGCTTATGTGAGCGAGCGAGCGAGCGAGTGCTTCCCTGTGAGTTACAGATCTGATCGTTTCAGCGGCCACGCCCATAAGTGGTCTGAGGTAGGCGTCTAGTTTACTGCCTGGTTAAAAACATACATTTACTTTAATTTATAATCGCACAGCTACTTCTTTGAGTGCGTATTATCTTATTATGTAAGCAACAATTGTGCGGAGAGATATAATTTCCAGTCACAAGACGTATTTGCCACTGGACTGCGCAGATAGCACGCATTATAGCCCCGCTGATGTTTTTCTGAGGGGTCCTGCGGAGCTCTACGTACACACTTTCAAACAGGAAACCATCATTTTCTTCTCAATAATATTCTCGAGCAGCTTTATTTTGTCATTTCAAAATGCTTTCAGCGTTTAAATCCATTCCGACACACATGGTAAGCCTATGTTTGCGATAAATTATTATTCCTCTGCGTGCATGAGTTTAGTTTCGGTGGAGCTTCGATAGACCGACATGTTAGCAGCTAGCGCATTAGCGACGGACCTGTTCATTTCGACTGTATACAATCTTTTAGTAATATTTTGCCGCAGTAATCAACACAGTAACACCAAATAGTTAGTGCTGGTATCAGAACCGAAGTGTTTGAAACGAGTGTGCACTGCGAGCTTGACACGAATTGTGAATGTAACAAATATGATACAATATTTCTCATCAAACATATTTATGAGGGAATCTATAACACATATATTGGGGTGTTGAGGCAGTTACTTTATGCGGTTGAAATGTGACCGAGTATTTTACACTTTAAAATCAGAAATTTGTCAAGTTTGCAAATGATACATTTATGACTTCTAAAAGGTAGCATTATCTTATTGTTTAGTATTTCTTGCAAAACCATACACCAATAAAAACATGTCTTATCTTATGCATGGTCTTTACAGCTCTGAAGTTTCTAGTATCAATAAGAAAACGGAATGAGAATGAATTATCTTAGACGTATACAATGTATCCCACAACCTGAGGCAACATGGATATTCATGTTTACAATGACTGTTTGCAGGACTATAAAGGACAGAAACTTGCAGAGCAAATTTTCCAAGGAGTCATTCTGGTGTCGGCGGTAAGTTAACACTGGCAGCACTTTAACTCTCACAGCCATCACAACAACATACTGTCATTTCTGCTCTGCCTCATGTCTGCTTTCCCTGCAGGTGATCGGCTTCATATATGGCTTTACTATTCAGCAGTTTGGGTGGACGGTTTACATAATGTTGGCTGGATTCACAATATCATGTTTGGTATGTCATAAGAATACTCTTTGCTTAATTTGAAGTTAAAAGTAGGGGGAAAAAAGTGTAATTCTGGCTGTGTCCTGTTCTTCAGCTCACCCTGCCTCCCTGGCCAGTGTACAGAAAAAATCCTTTGAGCTGGCAGCCGGCTATGCCCGAGACATCTGGAGAAAATCGTGACAAACCTCAAGAGATTCAGAAGAAGAAGAAGCACAAGTGATGCACGGCAGTATTGTAGTTTGGATTTGACACAGCTAAGCCGTATAGATGTCCAACAGAAACAAACCTATTCATTTTTTGTCACTGTTTGAACATTCAGTATGTAATAAAGAACTGCGTTTGGTACTTTTGTTTGGCCTTTTTGGTTTTGTGTTGTTAGCAAGAGACAGAACGGGGTTCCTAAAAGTGTCATTTATTATAAATCATTCCTTATTGATTTATATTATATCGTAATATAAATATACGGTTCAGAAAATAGAAAAAAAGTCCACTATTTTTAACATCTCTTTTGTGATTCAAGATTGCTATCTACATAGCATAGGTTCACATTTCCAAAAGAAAGATGATAATGCTTTTGTGAAATTTAAAGGTGCATAATAACAGCATTTTTTATTTTTTTTTGCATATCTATGTTCAACTCACTTCTATCACATTTACAAAAACATAGAACAAGTAACAGTGATTGTTGATAAGAGGCTTCAGTGAAGTGTTTAAGAGCACAAAAGTCTGCAGCAGAAATGGCACATCCGTGTTTGATAAGGGATCCCTCGTGTGCATCTGGCTCAGTCCGTGAATGCAACGTCCTCAAAGAACTTCAGCTGTTGGACTTTCATTGCATACTGCTTGTATTTTTCCTCCCCCATTAGCTCTTGCAGTAGGTGCTGGATATAAAAAACAGAATAGAAATCCGTTAGCCTAACTGCCATTTAATTCTAAAAATGTTTTCATAATTTTTTCCCATTAAAATAAAACTGTTTTAAATATAAATACATCTCATTTAAATGTCACTTTACTCTAAAATCAATGGGTCTCGTGTACTAATAATAGTATAGAATATTTTATTTACTGTATGTGCACAGGAGAACTTCTCATGAAAAAAAAAGAAGTTATTTTCTGCATACTTAATGTTTGTTTCAACCTCAATTTTTTCATGAATTGACAATAAATTGCAATACAAAAGTTATTGAATGATGATTTGTACATGCACAGATTTCACACATTTTTAGTGAATAAGACCCATTGTCTGGTACTGAAAAGTTCTAATCAACAGCATATTAGTAAAGACTGTTATGTTTATTTCTAATATACAATGAGACTTTAGTTAACTTGCCTCTCTCTTCTCTTCATCCTGTTCCTGCATGATGTCCAGGACTCTGTCCAATAGCTTCACCCCGAGTCCTTTAACCACATCTGTACGCAAGTGCTCGATCACTCTCCTGACCTTTGCTGGCCCGTGCTGTCGGTGGTCTGAAGTGGTGTGGATTACTTGTGGATTATTGTGTTTTTTTTTTAGCTGTTTGAACTCTCATTCTGACGGGCACCCATTCACTGCAGAGGATCCATTGGTGAGCAAGTGATGTAATGCTACATTTCTTTAAATCTGTTTTGATGACGAAACAAACTCATCTACATTTTGTATGGCCTGAGGGTTAATAAATTGACTGCAAATTTTCATTTTTGGGTGAACTATTCCTTTAAGAGAAAATGATGACAGAATTGTAGTAGTGGGTGGATAAAACCTTTAACAGAATCCTTCACAATGATGTTGTAAATGCACCAGTTCACACCAAAAGTAGTCAGTAGAGTGTCGAGTCCCCCCCCCCCCTTAGAACGTTTCCTAACCCCATCCTTTTATTCCATCTCTACTGTTGTCTCTTCCATCTTTTACACAAGCAAGAAGAAGAGAAAATCAGAGGTGAGGGATGAGTACTCCTCCTCTCCAGTGTAATCCTGCTCTCTTGAATGAAAAAGCTGTATGCTCATCACACTTCACATATTGAAGGATTACCACACTGAGAGAGAGAGGAAGTTTCTATTTTACAAATGCAACCATGGGGCGTAGAATTTAGCAGGGAAATGTCTGTTGTCTGCCGTTATGTCCCCACCAATGCCTAAATCAAACCTACACCCTTGAATACAACAAAGTATTCATATTATATAGTAACACTGAAATCTCCTGGTCTCCCTTCAGTAAGACAAATTCAAATATTATATCACAGTTACCTTTCACAAAAGTAATACACTTTGATTTAAGAATGTGGGTTCACGTTTCTACTCTGATCCCATTGCCAAACAAAACAAGTGTTTCTTCATGCTGGTACATTCCACAAAAGCCCTGTGAAAGTGAAAAGAGAAGCATTCCAGAAAATGGAATGGAATTCCATTTTTCTCTTCTCATTGTGAAATGAGCAAAATCTCTCCTTGGTATCTATTACTTAACTTTTTATAGCAATTCACTACAGATAACTCGCATGCATCATTCTGCAGAACAACACGATTATTTTACATTTATGAATTGCAAATACTTTTATCTAAAGCAATTTACATTGCATTCAAAGCATATATATGGTTCATTCGTGCATACCCTGGGAATCAATCCCATGATTTTGGTGCAATGCAGCATTTTTATGTTCAGTTTTAACACTGTTTTAGTGTTGGTGCAGACGGTGCCAGGTTAAACTAGACTGCAGTTAATAAGGCACTGGTTTTGGTTCTGAAATACAGCAGTATTTGTGTATCTCAGCCGTCTGACTACTACTAGAGGATGAATTCATTTGCTACAGTAATATGCCGCAATGAAGGCAGAAACTAAAGTACCTATTCAATTGTGACTTAAAAGTTGCCATTTATAATGGTTCTGTTTTTTTTTTTTTTCTTTCCTCTTTCTGATAGTTTCAGTCTAAAGAACCAAAGGTTTAAGACAAATTTGCATAATTGGTTCCTGGGCACCAAACCAGAGGTCTGCAAGCATCATGGGGGATTCTAATTTCGCTAATATTTTAAGGCCATGTTAACAGTCTGGGGGTGGTGGGGAAAAGTACAGTACATGGTAGGATATTTGAATAATATGAAAAAATAAAGGGTCTGACAGAACCTATTCATATCCTGAATTTCAAGTACTTTTTCTTAAAAGTTTCAAACATTTAAAAATACACACTGGGGAAAAAAATTGGTGTAAAAACAACTTTCAGTACATTTTTACAAGGAATCAATAAGTAGATATTTGCACAAAATGTTTAACTTGAACTTCTAAAAGTAGAAAGACTAAAATTGTAAAACATACTTCAAAACAAGAACCTAAAACCTCCACAAAGATCCACAACAGTATATTGAGAGTATATTTAGTATCACTGAGATACTATTATAATTTTTATTAATATTTTGAATCAGTTTGTATTTGTATATGTTCTAAATTTTTTATTTTTATTTTAAAGTTTTATATTTTGTTGTGTTTTTTTTTGGGGGGGGGGCATTTTTTTTAATATGTTTATATAGTTTTTATTAAGTTTTAGTTTTTAGTTTTGGTTTTAGTTTATTATAACACTGCAGTTTTCAACTACTTTAAATGAAAATGAGAACAATGGCAACACGCTGACATAAAATGCTAACTTTTTTGTATCTAATTTTACATCATGTTTATTTCTAGTAATGAAAACAAAATATTTTGATGGTTTTGGTTTTAGTTCACAACAGTAATAACCCTTCTCCACAAAATCATATAGAAGGGGATACATGAAGAAAGGAAGTTTAGGATCATGAGAAAGCAGAAAAGTGATTCACGATCCAAATATAGAAACAGCAACTGTATCCACTGAGATAGTGACATTAAATGATTAATATGCTGAATGATTAATAAGGTCAGTTCTGCATCACAGGTACAGTGTTGAGCAGAAACTCTCCTCTTACTGTTCACGGCTCTTTGGCGCATGGTAGCACTTTTAATGTTTCCTCCCACTGCGAGAGTTTAGCAGAAGCTTATGTAATTGTTTCTGTAAGATTTGAGAGCGGGATGGGAACCCCTGTGGGCTGAACATTCCCCATCCAGCATCACTAGATCTTTGCATCTCTTTCATCTCTTTTTAATAACAGCAGGAGACAACGCTAACAGGTGACACGGGTCTGGAGTGTTTGCACTGCAGGATAAGAAGTTGAGAAAGTAAAAATGAGTTGAGAAAGAGCAGAGCCATGGCTTGAGACATAAACCGTTGTGCATAAACATTAATGGAAATAAAGCAATCCAGTCTAATGATAAATAAAGCTCCGGTAGTTGTAATGAGTCATTTAGCAAATGCTTTTATCTAAAGCAGAAGTGTTTTTCACTTTCTCCACAGAGATTTCTGTGGTAGACTTACAAACCAAATGAACCAGCTCAGAGATAAATCCCATAACAAACTTTGTTGTAAAGTAAAATATATTTGCACATTATTTCGAGGACAAAATTAAGGAACTGAGTTGTTGATCTATTTTACAAGCCAACTGACTACAGTATGCATCCCATAAATCTATAAAGTATTGCAAATTACATGAAAATACTACTAATAAAAATGGTACAAAACAAACCTACTGACTTCTAGAAATGTAATGTATGTCTTAAATACAATACAGTTTATTGCAAAATATAAATGTTAATTACCAGTAACATGTATTCGGTCCATTATAAGCCTACTGACTTCCAGATATTTATTATATGTACAAAATACAATACATTATTGCGAAATAAAAATATGAATGTTAATTATATATGAATATGAATTAAAAATCTTAGTGTGGTAGTGAGGACAAAATATTTTTTTTAAAGTATCTGTCTTCAAATGTTCTCAGATATTTCATAAAAAATAAAAAAGAGCTACTAGTATAGGAAATAGCTACTATTATGCCATCAAAATCGAATCCATTCCTACAGATAATTTTGTTCAAATAGTACATTTATATTTAGTAATGAACATATTAGAAAATCCTGTCCTCATCTTTTTTCATAACTCGTTTTATTTTATTTTTAATAAAATATTTCCTAAATAGACAGTCTCTGAATTTAAACCACTTAAAATGAATTTGCATAAAATTGACATCACTATTACAAATATGTAATTTAAGAAAAACAAATACTTTTTTCCTGAGGTTTTGGAACAGAGAGTCAGTGTATACATTGGATATTTTTATACATTATGTTATTATTGCTTATTGCTGATGGCTTGTGGTTGTTAAACATAATGGCCACCAAAATATCTACCGGAATGAAGAACCTCATGAAAGGGAAAGAGAACCAGAGCTATCAAGGAAAAACATGACATGAATGCATCACAATGATGATCAATTACAGACTAACTGACAGAAGATGAATGGAGGACACATGACCCTTCAGAAACCAGCAGGGTCCAAGTGTATCAGTACGCAAATGGGCCATCACAGTGGAGAGAAACAGAGCAAAAGAAGTACTTTAGTTTCTGTATTGCTTGTTCCATTTCAAATGGCTAGAAACTTCATGGTGATTTATTACAAAAACAGTGCTTTGTTTTCATTGCAACTTTTGTTTTTTTCATTCTGTTCCTCACTTGGTTCATTAACAGTGTGCTATAATGAAGCAGCCCATGAGAACCGCTGAGTGGCAGTGACCTTCTTATGGAACGTTCTGGAATGCTCCAGCGATCACATTAAGCTCTTTTTTAATAGGCCTGTCTACATGTTATCCCTGATTCATTTAGAGAAGTGGACCAGATGTTGAACGTTTGAAATGAGTGCAGGAGGAACTCTGAAGGTGACTTAAGTGCAAACACTTGAGCAATTATAAAGTATTTTCTTGGTTTGTCAGCAAATTATTTTCCCTGAACATGATTATGCTGCACAATAAAGTACCTTGTTTTGGCAGCATTGCATGTATCCTTCATGGAGAAGAAATTAATGCACTGTCAACTATCGCGCGGATGTTTTTTTTCACCATCTTGTTATGGCGGAATCAACATTATGTCGCGCAAATTGCAGATTAAGCAGAAAAATGTTGATTTATACATATAAATTTATTCTATACCTATTTTATCCATTACAAATGTCAAAGAAAGTATCAACAACAATTTTCGAAATTTGGTAGAACTATCATATCATGAGAATTGTATCACATGCAAAAATAGAAATTTGGCTCTCAGCCGCAGTGTCAAGATGTATATGAGTTTGTTTCTTCATCAAAACAGATATGGGGAAATTTAGCATTACATCACTTGCACACTAATGGGTCCTTTGCAGTGAATGGGTGCCGTCAGAATTTGTAAGAAACAAATCCATCAAACGAATCAGGAAAGAAATCTGCACAGAACAATCACTGTTTACAAATGAAAACTGTCCAAAACATTTCTAAACAAATATGTCTTTGTGATTTTGTCGTGAGAGGATGAGAGGGGATGGGCTTTTTCACTGGAGGAAGTGTTATTATGGATTATGGACTTGTATTTTGGCCAGAAGCAACAGTTTGAAGTTAAAATACCTTAATGATGGATTTGTTTTTTGCAAACACGCAGCTTTTCAATTCACATGATATTAATTGATGGACTGGAGTGGTGTGGATTACTTGTGGATTATTGTGATGTTTTTATCAGCTATTTGGACTCTCATTCTGACGGCACCCATTCACTGCAGAGCATCCACTGGTGAGCAAGTGATGGAATGCTACATTTCTCCAAATCTGTTCTGAATGAAACAAACTAATCTACATTATCATCCATAGTGGGCCCTTAGGGTGAGTAAATGTCATTTTTGGATAAACTATTCCTTTAACGTGATCTACCTCAAGCAGTCAGTGTAAAAGTGTAGAAATGACTCTCACACTGAAACTGAATATTCTATGATTCTCTGTTTGATTTTCACAGATTTGTGAGGTCTAATGTGTGCTTAGTTTGGGTTACATAATAAAATGACACAAACACAAACTCACACTCATTCTCTCATATCTCTCAGTGAAATGAGACCTGAATTTACCCTCTGTGCACATTTGCATCTTTCTGCTCATCAGAATATTTCAATTCCAAATCATAAATAACCAGTGATATGCAACATGAATGAATAAATAAATAAAACCAAGGAACAAATAAAATTGTAATACTATCACTATCAAACATATGCTATAAATGTCGGTTTTAAAGATTTTCACACATCGGAGTTTATACACGCAAACAGTACACTACCTTTCAAAAGTTTGGGATCATTAAGATTTTTTATATTTTTACCGAAGTTTCTTGTGCTCACCAAGGCTGTATTTATTTAATAAAAAATACAGTAAAAACAGCAACCCTGGTTTTTTGTGACAATAGATACATTTAAAGTAACTTTTTTCCTATTTAGTATACTTTAAAATATAATTTATTCTTGGGATGAAAAGTTGTATTTTCAGCATCATTACTCCAGTGTTCAGTGTCACGTGATCTCAGAAATCATTCTAATATGCTGATTTAATATCAATGTTGGAAACAGTTTTGCTGCTTCAGTTTTGTGGAAAACGTGATACTTTTTTTTCAGGATTCTTTTATGAATATATATAAAAAAAAAATACAGCATTTATTCAAAATGGAAATCTTACAATATACACTACCGTTCAAAAGTTTTTTTGTTCTTTCTTTTTTGAAGTAATGATACTTTTAAATTCGCAAGGATGTGGTAAATAGATGAAAAGTGATATACATAAGACCTCATGAGTCTGTTAGAAGACATTTTAATTTTAATAATTATGTTTTCTTTTTTTACCTTTTGTAATTTCAGAAAGAATCCATAAAAAAGTTCACATTTTCCCAAAAAAAAAAAAACTAAAAAACTAACAGCCACTGTTTCCCGCACTGTAATATCGCAATTCATTAAATGATTTCTGAAGGATCATGTGACATTGAAGACTGGAGTAATGATGCTAAAAATTCAGCTTTGATCACAGAAATAAATTATAATTTAAAGTATATTAAAACAGAAAAACAATATTAGAAATTGAAATAATATCTCACAACATTACAGTTTTTTTCCTGTATTTTTGATCAAATAATGCCGCGCCTTGATTAGTCACCCGTAGACCCATTACAAAACCTTAAAAATCTTACTGATCCCAAACTTTTGAACGGCAGTGTATATGCGCACTCACTTAAGCAAATACACAAAACTTTGCATCTCATAAATCAATAAGCTATTGGATTGCCTTATTCCAGAATCTCATTTGGATTCACTTACATAAGAAATGCATGAGGAATACATATGAGATATTGATAGCAGGGAGCAATTATGACATGAAAAAATATCAGTGGCATAAACATAGGCACGTCCAAGGAGTTCACTGTTATTAAAACAGTAAAAATCTTTAAATCTATTAAAATATTTCATATAAAGATCACATTAAAACTGTCTTACCAAAAAATATTTTAAATGCCTTTGTTTATTTTTGATACTTTTTTCAAATATATTTTATGCATTTGTTTTATTCTTGATCCTGACTTTCAGTATTAAACTATGAACATCTATCAAAATAAATACACACATGACAAGCAGTGATGCCAATTCATAAATATTAAAAAGATAAAGGAAGTATGATGTCCGCACTTCTGTGGACTTCCTGTTACCTCTGCACAGCAAAGTGTGACACTACAACTCTGGCTCAAGCATCCTGCCCTCACAGATACACGGATGCTCACACTTGTCTGTGCATTGCAAACACACACACACTCGCACATACACAGACACAAACTGTTTTGGAAGCATGGAATAAGAGACTCACTGTTCCTGATGTTGTGAGCGATGAAGTCATGAGTTCAGGTGCCCAGAATCACACTAGGGACAGTGAGAGGCCCCCGGTACGAGGAGAATCGCTCTGGCTCGTTATGTAACAACTCAAAGTACTGATATAATGGAGAGTGAGAGACATGCAAGAGATTCACTGTTTCCTTCTTTGTTTCTGAATCCTGCAGAAGCCAGACAAAAATCTGGTTAAACTTTATTCAATTAATTTGACCTGAAATTGATGCATTTGTAATGCGTTTACTGAATAGTACAAATATATATTATAATGTATAAAAAGTGGTTTAAATAAAAATTGTATGCGTCTGAATCTGAATATATTGCATGAGAATAAACATTCTGAGGTTTGATAAATCAATGTTTAAAAATTAACATAAATATGCCATTTAGTCTCTCAATTAAAATGAGGCATTAAGAGCTGATGCTATTTTACTATCAATGATTACTATTATAGTTTTTATTCATATTTAGATTTTTTTTTTTTTCATTTTCATTTTAGTTAAAGTTTTAATAATTTTTTGTAATTTGTTGTGTTCATTTGTGAGTTTTTTTTTCTATTTTTAATATGTCTATATAATTTATTAACTTTTATTTTTCTATTTTTTAGTTTTTGTTATTTTATTACATCAAGTTAAACTAAATGGCAATGGGAAAGGTTACAGATGTTATATTTTATTTCAATTATTATATTTCAAATAGCTTTTTTTTATAGTTTTACTATAATAACCCTGATAAGAGCAGAATACACAATAATAATTACGTATAAATGAATTAGTCAAATTTGGTGTACATATTAACTTCCTAAAAAATATTTAATGCCATCTACTCCAATAGGACCTAATGTAATAAATAAAAACTAAATAATGTGATGCTGAATATTTAGAATGTTCAGTAAAGGTAAACAAGCTCTGAAGAAAAGCTGTCCACTTGTGCAGTCTGTCACTGGAAGGCAAATCCAGACTGATTTCATTTCTCGAACTCTTGTGTAAGACACTGGAAGAATCTCTCACAGACTGACATTTCCAATGAGAAGATGTCCAAGTCTCTCATCTGTATGTGTGTTACTGCGTGTATCTATACTGCTGCTGGAGTGTCAGAGCAAACACCAGTGACTGACTTCAGTAATGAGATTATACTGCGCTTGTCAATCATCATCATCAGGCCTCATGCTGAAGAAGAACTAGACTGGATATTGTCTGTGAAATAATCAGTACTTATTACTTTTGGATGGACTGAAATCACAAAGTCTGTACACGTATTTTCCATTCACAAAGACTGCTGCTGCACTATTATTTAAATGAATTGTTTTCCATGGAAGTCAATTATCATGCTATCAGCCATTTCAGATAATCCGGCTCCAAATGTACAAAATGAGAGCTGGGCACTTTACATGTCTGTCAGGTCGTCTCATCCCATCTAAGTGGGTGATTCTTGGCCAGATTAAGTGGCAACATGAAGAAGACAAAAGTCAAAATGAGTACTTACATGCTAAGCATCAACTTGAAGATAAACTGCATCAGAAAACCGTTAGAAATAATTTCTCCTTCTGCAGAAATGCTGAAAGGCAAGTAGTCACAAAAAGTCATCTCATTTAAACAGAGAGCAGACAATCGTAAGTTATTTCACACTGAAGAAAGCTAAATAATGCTAGATCTCTTATAGAAGGAATACAAGCGACCCAACTTGATTTAATTCTTGGGTAAAATGAATATAATTAAATTAAATGTCATAATTTTATCTTTTATTTTTTAAATTATGGCAGAATCACTGACATCACTTACATGCCCTAGAATATACATAAATATTGCATATTTTAATATTAATATGTAATTGTGCATGAATATGAATAACCATACAATGTTAGTGCATGTAAATGTGGTCAATGTATGTATGTAAAAAGAGTTAAAAATAAATTAACTAAAATTGAACAAAAAAATTAAATTAATAAAATAAAAAATTCATGAAATACTAAATGAAATTAAATACATGTAGATAAGAAGTAACATAAATTAAAATTACAAATATCATGTAAAGATGAAGAATAATATAATGAAGAATAAAATAAAATAATTACATATCACAAGATCAAACTGAAAAAAGTATGATTACCAAAAGCACCTAAGTCGAAATTGAGACAGAGGCATAAGAAGCAGATAAAGAGCAATGGGTGCATATGAGAGAGAGAGCGAGAGAGATGAGAGAGAGAGGAGAGAGAGAGAGAGAAAGAGAGAGAAGAGAGATGCCAAAGTGCCGCCGCACACTCCGTCAGTCGTTTTTGAGCTTCGTCAGTCTGGCAGGTATGAAGACAGCCGTATGAAGAACCGCAAAGGCAAAACAGGCTTCGTTACAGTGTCTTCATCTCAACATCCGCTGTGCAGAACGATGCAGGCGTCGAGCGGGGCTGATGTGGAGCTGTCCGCGGTGCTGAACCGCCGCTGTCCGCGGTGCTGAAATCGAGCGCTTCGGTCCCACAGCGACATTCATCGACGTGAATGCAAGACCAGCGGAGGACATTCACATCTAGCCTGCATGGAAAGCATGAGGAGGGTTTTCATGCCCACACCGCTGCTCATATTGAGCTGTTTCGGAGCGTCGTGCGTCTTGGCTGGTAAGTTTACAAGTTTGCATTCCATCAATGCTAATGGAGCATTTATGGGGACTGTTGCACATCATTTTATGACATCCGATGAGGCATTACGAGATAGTTGTGGTCACATGTGGCATGTGTAATGATGTGAAGTCTGAACCTCTGCGGAGAGCCTGGTAAAATATAAAGCATGAAATTCATTTGGTCAGAGCCAAAAGCAGATACCATGCTTGAAGTAGAGCAACTGAACCGAAATATTATGGCAATAATACACACCTGTTGAATCATAACACACACACAGTCACTCGGATGCAGGGTGCATCGATAAATCTCTACTAGATTGTGGGACTTCAGATGTACATTATGCCTGTGAAACAGCAGATAGTGTGCCGTTGAGTGTAGGATACTGAAAGGTTAGAATATAGTCAGGCAATATGTTAATATTTAGACTATGCTCTAATATCGTTACAATGTTTTTATTTGATTTGAGTGTTATTTTAACAGATTTTTGGCACAAAATGAAAATCAATAGTTAATATATATACTGTATATATATAATTAAAAAAAAAAATAAAACTAGCAAAATAAAATAAGAATAATAAATTAAATAAAAAAACTTATTTCAATTAAATATTGACAATTAAAAATTAATGTCATAAAAATCTTGACAAAATACAATTACAGAAAGACATTGACTGATTCTTTAGTGATTCTGTCCTGCATAAACCTGTCACTTAAGCACAACATCATAAAGAAGCGTCTTCTAATGCAGACGATGCCTGCGAAATAATAAATCCAAACTGCAGCCAACACATTAATGCATGGGGCTATAAATTTTACATCTTAATGCACCATATTCAAGCCCAAGTAAAGACAGAAAAGCCATGAATCAGGATGTAAACAGGCTTCTGGCAGCTGCGACCGTCAGATCCTAGATGCTTTTAGAGGCTCCAGTGATAAGAGAAACTCAAAGGTTGAGCTTTTAGTAGAAAAAGCGCGTGATTTTACTTTAGGGAAGAGCATTAAACACTGTAATGAAACTCTGGCAGAGAAGATGAAGAGTGACAGCTATAGTTCATATGGCTTGTGCAATATATTTTGAAGTCATATGACAGCTTTGGGTGAGATATACAGACTGAAAGCGTGTCATTACTTATATACTTTATCTTTATATGGTGTTTTGTTTACTCAGTGTAAATCTGTCATAAATGTGGACCAGGACACTTTCATTTCAAACACATTCCCACTCACTTCCTCTTTGTTTCCATAGCAACCAACACAAACCTACAGTATGGAGCTTTTCATTTGTGTATTTTGTTATGAAGCAAATACTATATCTCCTTTTTTATCTTTACAAACACACACACACTAGTTATTATTGAGTTATTGTTGTTGACTAAAACTAAACGTTTTAAATATTTTGTTAATTGAAATAAAGTTGAAATAAAATAAAATATACATATTAAAAGACAAACAAACTAAACAAAATTAGATATGTTTCCTCGGTAACTAACCGAAATAAATTTAAAGCAGTAAAATTACAAACTGGAAATAAATATTAAAACTAAATCTACAACTAAAAAATCAATCAATCAATCAATAAAAAATTAATTTAAATAGTAATATTTTTGTGAAATAGTAAGATCTTGCTTCCATTGAAGCCCAAGATCAGTGTTGCTATTGTTAACTAACTATTAAAAACAGTTAACTAATAAAAAATAACTGTTGAAACGCCTTTCAGTAATTGAAATGAAAACTGTAATAACATATACATTTAGATAACAACAAAAAAACAAAAAAAAACTTTAAAAATTACAAAAACTAGCAGGAATAACTATAAGGTTTACTAAACTAAAATTGAAATAAAAATAAACTGAACTTAAATAGTAAATGTAAAAAAAGAGAGAGAAAATAACTACAAATTAAACTGAAATTAAAATGATAACTAAAAAATATAAAAACTGAAAGCTAATTCAAACTATTAATAAACACTATAATGGTACATAAATAATACTAAAATAACAGACTGGAAACTAAAAGCACGGCTTTTCTCATAAAGAGCCAAAGAATCTTGGTTCACATTCCAGTATCTTCTTCCATTGACGGGCACTGAAATAGTCTAAAGCTAATGAACGGTATTGTTTTGTGTCATGAACATCCCTTACCTGTGATAAATTCATGTAACGGCTTCATGTGGCTAATTGCTTTGTGTTAAGGCGAGATTATAGTCAAAATCTCCAGAGGAACATTCAGTCAACGTTTTGTCATTAGTACAATCATCTTGACCTGTTTTTCTTGACTGAGTCGTTCTTTATTTTCAGTCTCAACAGATTTAGTCTGAGATTAAATTAAACAACCTAGAATTGATCTGAGTAAAATATATGCAGTATAACATCAGTGTATGGCATAGCTGATCGGTCATGCTATTTAATATTTCAACAAAACAAAAATAATCAAATTGAAGTGCTAAAAATAATGTTTTGTAATGAATTAAATGCAGATATTTGACCAACAGTGTGAATGGAGTTCAGTGTACGTGTTTATGTACAGTATTTCTGACCGTTTTCTACATCTTCTACATGTGGGATGCTTCATTTATAATTCAACAGCATGTGAATGTTATTGCTCCCAGAATGCTTTTCTACAGCCTATAGAGAAGTCTATTTACTGCAGGCGTCAAGCAGGGGATACTGTAAAAGTCTAAGCGAGATATTATGCCTGAAACATACAGTACTACACAGATGCTTCAGCTAGTGCAAGCTGATTTATGTGTCATTCTACATGTGTCAGGGAGCACATCCAGAAGCACAATGCATGAAGGGGGGGGGGGGGCGGGGGTGGTGGGGGGGGGGGGGGGGGGGGTGGCCGGCATTCTGAGTGGCGCGGTATAGATGCATTAGCATAACTGGACAGTTTCGGCGCGGCCATTTTTCTAGTTGAAGAGAATGCAGTGGTACAAGAGAAAGTGGCAAGAGTATACGGGTGGTTGATTTAAATCTCATGAGCCTTAAATACACACAATAACATAAGTAACACTTCTACACTGCTGTTGCTTGAGACTGATTTGTGAGTCTTTCGTTCATAAGTCGGACTACACTGATCACGCTGTATGATGTTATTGCGCTCAGTATAGTGAGGACTAAATAGGGATGTTTTCCACATCTAAAAATGACAAAATATCTTCGTTTTTATCTACATCTTTAATTGTTCTCAGTTATTTTATAAAAGGATTTAAAAAAAATTTTTTTTTTTTGCTTACTTTTGCCAACATTTCAGTATTAATAAATGTGTGAATGTCCAACACTTCATTTTGGGGGTTCAGAGACCCCTTGCATGAAATATGATTGCAATAAATATTCACATACTAAGACTATCTGCTCTCACTGTAGCAATACTACAACCAGTTTGTGCATCACATGACATGTAGGCAAGGAGGAGCTTATATGCATGAACATTTTATCTGGGGCACCATAAATTGTACTGGACTCACTGCAGGTAGGCAAGTTTCTCACACGTCATCCCTCTAAACGGCTTCATAACCACGTCCTCTTACATCTAGAAACAGAGTTTACATGTAATGTTTGTGAAATAGTGAAAAACAATTCTAAACAGCAGAGAAGAGAAATAGCAGCGCTCTCTGAAGCACACAGCACTCATTCAGCAAACCTCTTCTGCTCACCAAGACTGCATTTATTGGATCAAAAACAGTAAGAACAGTAAAAACAATGAAATATTATTCTAATTTAAATAACTGTTTCCTATTTGAATATATTTAAAATTGCCCATAATTCCTTGCTGTGCAGAGCTGAATTTTCAGCATCGTTACTTCAGTCTTCAGCAATACATGATTCTCAGAAGCCTGTTAATTTGTTTCTGCGCCCCCCCCACCCCCAAACACAGGTCGCAAACGAACTAAACCCACGCCACTTTCACCTCTCCTGTCTGTGTACACGTCTGACTTTAGTACGTAACTTCTCCGCAAGATGTGACTCCCCTTATGTCTTCCCATCCTGGGTTTGTCGTATTGTTTCTATCGGCCTTCGTCATCTGCCAGCTCTGTTTTTCCCCTGATGGCCAACTACACACATAAGACGTCATGGAAATGTGCTGCCGAGAAAGTGTAACCTACATACCTGTTTCATGTTCGACCTGCTTTCAGACCGTAGAGAAAACGTCTTGCCTTAATACGGGGAAAACCAGGGGGGAAAATAACTCACTTTAACTCGGTCCTCAAAGATGACCAGCCCCAAAAGAACAGAGCTTATCGGCAGAACCAAGTAGAAACGTTCCTCTTTGTTTTTCCCGGACACGTTGGCACCACGCACTACCACGAGAACGTGTCCACTCAAGAGATCTAAAGGGCAGCTACACTTAGGTCACAAGGGAAGCGACAATCCAGATGGGGAAGTGCCAAGATCAACTCGGCTGTTGCTCCTCACAAGACAGGTAACCGCGGGCGATAGAGGGCGGAGTTATATAGTCACATTACACTCAAAATGATAAGGTGGCTTCAAACGGTTTCACATTTACACGGCGGAGATGCCAAATTAGAAGAACACATTACTGTTCCACAATAGAGCCATTCACAGTCCAAAAGAGTCCTTGTACACGGAAACCATCCTTATCTTTCATGTCGCCTTGTATATTAGAAATCTTGAGGCAGACACGCCCTTCTTGCGCGTACCCCACCACGAGAATAGAAGGGAGATCACCAGTTGGTGTGAAGACCAGGAAAGGGGTCCTTCAGATGTGAAGTCTTTATGGACCCTTTAGAAGCAAAAAGTGCTCTTTCATATGGTGCAATCGTGGTCAAAGCACGCTTTGAACTTGTAGTTGAGGTGGTAGCGTCAGAGGACCTCCTATTTGATATGTCTATTCGAAATCATTCTTTTTGATCTAAAGTGTGTAAAAAAGTCAGAGAGATGGCCTATTTGGTTAAATAATGTGTATCTATTCAAATAAAGCAGAGAACGACAGACAAGTTCGTTCACCAATTGTTCTAGCACGACTTTTATCCAGACGGAAGTGAAACCTGACTGATAACAGCAGGGCTAGTGTCAGATTGTGGGATATGGATGGGGCAGCGATAGGAAACTAGACCAAAGTTAGTGCATGGTTCAGCCTCAGTTGTTTCCTGAGTAGTATGAAGGGTGATACGAGTGGACCCTAGCTAGGAAACTCTGCATTTCAAAACCCCCAAAGAAGCTGAAACACAGGCATCTAAGAGCAAAGGTACTACTGAATCTTCTTTCATTTTTCAGTATGAATGAAATAATTAATAATCAATGTTTGACACACCACTGTATTATTCACAGATGAAGTGACCATGGAAGAAGTGGGTCAGAACGCTCAGCTCCGGGCAGCAGAGCTCATCATCATCGTGGTGGTTCTGATCATGTGGGCAGGTGAGTGAGGAGCAAGCACAGAGAATCGTGCCAGATGGACCACATTTCTAGAATTTTACAGATTTAAACTGCTGTATTGTCATTAATCACTAAATGGATGGTTGAAAATTGAAACGGCATGAATGCACATCTGCCAGCTGTTAGTGCTATCATGATGGATGTCACTTTGATGTGGACTCGCCCTAAGCTCGTCAGTTACAGAAGCCGACAATCAAGACGAACGAAGCCCAACAATCACAAGGGACAAGCCAAGAGCACTCGTCCGACGGTGGCACAGCACCAACTGTAGGCATCTCCGCAAGGAAGGTCGCTGCGCGTAAAGTCATCCGTGCCTGCGATTGAGGCCTACAGACCACACTAGGCCGTACAAAGTCCCGACTTGTAACCTTCAACACAACTCCACTGACATCTCAGTTTTCACTTGTTTCATGAAAGACAGTTATACAATTTGTATCAGGATCATTGGTAATACATAACGTCTTGATTTTTTGGAATATTAAAACATTTACCTTCAAGAAGGCAGTTTGTTCACATTGGTATCAACTGCGTTCTGTTGAGTCAATGAGGTACTAATAAAGTTAAAGTTTAAAAGTTGTCTTTAATTTTTTTGTTATTTATCTTTAATGAAATTTAAAGTTGAAGTAATTAGTTGTGTTGTTTTTCTTTTAAAAAAATGTCTATAGGTATTTTTACTCAGGATTTAGCTTTAGTATTAATACATAAATAAACACACTTAAGTAACAATATGAAAATAAGGTTGCACAAAATAAGTCAGGATATAAAAATAATTTGTTAAACATGAGTTAATCTGCGCCAAGTTAACGAAGAATTTTTTCAACTAATTCCTCAGATCATTATTAAAACCAAAAGCGATAGTACGCTACTGGATTAAAATATTATTTAATGGACTTCCTTTATTAATAAAAATGTTAACTATAATAACCAATAATTTAGGTTACTATAATTTTAGTTAACTATAACAACCCTATGCAATGATATTCTAGTAAACATAAAAGTGCAGGTAAATTGCAGGTAATAAGGTAAAACGAGGGTATAATATAATATAATGAATATAATATAACAAAAGTTTTTAACACTGTTAGATTTACTAATTAATTATACTTTTTTAATTATTATTATTAACAACTGTCGGGGCTTTACTATACATTATAGAATTGCATTCTCTGAGAACAATACATGTGATGCTGCTCAAAACAGTTAACATAGAAGCTGGTTTAATTATGTTGCCTACCTTTTGAAAGTCTTCGCATCCTTAATTTTTCATTACTCCACTTATTGCACCATGTTCTCCGCTGATCGCTCCAGGCCGCCCTCCAATCCTCTCACTAACATTAGACATCTTCTTCCACTCTCCGCAGTTCCCCAAGAACAACAACAATAACCGAACGCCATCTGTGAACATTTTCAAAGTGTGACAGGAATGGATTCTGCTTTTACCACACGGCTACAGAAGCCATATGTGCTCATCCTCAAAACAGGAAGCAGGGATATTGGAAGTTTCCTGAAAACAGCTGGAATAATCCATAGCGAGAGAAGCCAGAAAGGTGAACTTTCACACAGACCCGCTCTGGCTCCAACGGTCTGGAGATAAGACCAAATCTGTGGCTGTTCGCGACAGGAGAAAGAAAGAAATGCAGGGGAAAAGACCCTTCTAACTTCTTTTTATCACTTTACAAACAACTGGTGTCAGCGAGGAGATCTGCACCCATTTAAATTCCTCTCTTTTAAACTTGAAAACTCTTGAGCTCTGCACCTTTATCTGGTTTTCTCTTTTACCCTAAGGCATGATCCATTCCTCGGTCTCAATGGTGGTAAATGGCTTTTATAATAAATCTGTAGTAAGCCACTAAATGCAGGACAAACATTTTTAGCTGTCAAAAAATGCTCTAGAAAAATTTTGCTAACATTCCAATGTTACGAAAACATTACATCTGAACATTAAAAACATCAAAAAAAAATGTATGCAAGCATTAAAGGGTTAGTTCACCCAAACTGAAAAATTAGCCCATTAAAATTACTCACCCCTCAAGTCATTCTAGGTGTATATGACTTTCTTCTTTCAGTTGAATCCAGTCGGAGTTATATTAAAAAATGGTCTTTGATCTTTCTGAGCTGTTAAAATGCCCACCAGTGGCGTTGCATGTCATTCACAATCAGAAGCATAATTAGGTAAAAGCGCGCCATCCATATTAAAAACCAGAAGGGTCTCAACACGGGCTTCGGGTGGTGAATCACTAGGGCCTCTGTAGCGATGATGCATGCGTTTTGGTTGCTTTCACTGGGGTCCGGTGTGAACGAAACGTTGGTTTTCCACAAGGACTCACATACACGGGACTATGCGCAACGCTTGAATCCATAGACGTCCGCTCCCGGTAGTTGCTGATCTGTGTACAACTGGTGCGCAAGCTAAATAAACGTGATTATTACGATCGTACAGGACGGCCTTTTGTTCACCCCCCGGAGCCGCTGTGAACCTTTTTTTTGAGACTGGAGGGGCGTGCTTTGTAATTAAGTGCTTGGACTGATGCATGCAACACCGGCTGAGTGGCGTTAAACAGCTTGAAAGATCAAAGACCATATTAATATTAGCTGTTAAGGCTTCTGGGCTAAAAGAGAAAAGTCAAGAATACCTAGGAGGACTTGAGGTGAGTAATTTATGGGCAAAAATTTTCTCAATACTTTGGAACCCACTGCTTATATATGAGTGGTAGAAAAATTGACTAATAAACTGAATATGGCTATTTGCATCACCAGGATCTTCCAAGAGCTTTCATCAAGCGTTCCTTGCGTCAAAAACTCTAAAGCATTCAGAAAGGCTTGTTCGTCTCTCAGGGAGAGAAGCGTTCGTCCAGAGAATAGAATGGTGATTTTAGGGACTGGTTGAAAGATTGAAAGCGAGAGGAAAGGAATAGTCGTGGAATGACTTTTACTTGACAGCTCTCCTTCCCGCATAAGAGAAGGACTTGTTTATATTTTCTGATTGGGTTGTGTGTTTACACCTGCAGAGATACTCTGAGAGAGAAAAAAATAAGAATAATACAATGTAAAAAACCAGGCAGTGATGGGGGGAGATACTTTAAAACTGTAAAGCCACTCCTAATTTAAAAGGTTGTCATTTAGAAAGGATAGTTACCTGTTTTAATTAAAAGTGTAAATCGGTCTGTACTTGTTCCGCGGCACCAAAACGATGGTAGGAATTTGGAAACCCTAATGTAATGCTCTCAATTAGAGCGATGGATTTAATATAAACAGATGAATTAACATTAAACCTGTCAACAACCGAACTACACTAATTTGTTAAACAAGCACATTTAACTAAAATATTTTTACTATTTAAAAAAAAGCACTTAAAATGCCATTCAGGGGCTCAACTCAATTGTTATGCTTTTATGTTTTTTCTAATCTTAACTAATGAGACTAAGGAGAGCATGTTTGCTTATTACTGTATCTCAGTGGGTGATAATGTGACATAAAAATCTACAATGTTGGGTTTTTCATACTGCCTTGCTACTACTAAAAAGTACCTTGTTTTTGGATAAGCTATTAAAGCCAGCTGAGCTACACTCCAAAAATATTTAGGTTTAAATTTAAGCTTTTTGAATTGCATATACAATTTCTGTCCATTTGGATTACACAGTTTTAACAAACTAATAAACTTAATGTAATGCATATTTGTCAGTCATACATAAATAAAACAGGTCAGCGTTTTCTGTACAATAGTACTAACAAGTATGACTGCGTTTTTACACTATCACAATCCCGGATTATGTATCATCAATAAATCCAATATAAGTCATGCATTTTGCAATTACTATAACTGCCTGTTCCACAGCTAGACATATTTTAACGATGTTCATACTTTTTAACTAAATAAACTGAATTGTTTTCACAATTAACAGATTTATGCTGATTCTAAGCAAATTGAATACATATGTTTTGAAAATGAGTATTTGAATAAAAATATTTTTTTTTTTTTTTTTTTTTCTGCAACTAGTTAATAATAAAGGATTTTTTGAGTGTAGAATTGTACCTGTATCATTTATGTATGACTGACAAAAATGCATCACATTAAGTTTTTAAGTTTGTTTATGTTAAAACTGTGCAATCCAAATAGATGGCAATTATATGCAATTCAAAAACATAAATATGAAATATGAAAAAAAAGATTAATTGACAAAAAGCATCTATAACTCCCCAACACTGTTAGATATTACAATACTATTATACTTAAGAGTGGCTGTGTATATTTCATTATTTAGTATATAGTGTTTATTCTTTAACAAATGGAATTGTAGTAGAACTGAGTAATTTAAACATTCTAATAGTGCTTCTGTTAGTTCTACATGTTCTCATTATGATGTCAAGCCTGGTTTCAATTATTTTAAATGGTGTGAGAGAATTTTGTGGTTGTCTATAAGACAAGATGAATGATATAGGACATTTTCAGTATTCAGAGAACTTCTCTTCAGTGCTAATATCATGTTTCTCTAAAGGACATTCCCCTGTGCTTTCTCAATATCACCTCTGAGGAAGACTATCCTCCTCTCTAAACAAGGGCTGAACATGCTTCACATCAGCAATAATAACCACGGGGGATTCTGACCGGCCTCCAGGATTGCACTTAAACAACGGTCAACGGTGGTCGATAACAATATAGGAATTGCAGGACTGAAGTCACTGTAACTATGTTCTCAATTTTACTGTGTGCTTTTACCACACTATCCTGTACGCATTAACTGTCATTAAATCTGATGAATGGAATTGAAAAAATATTTTGTGCCGTTACTGACACACTTCCTAAAGCTGAATACAGAATAGCAAAACTAATGACAGTTTATTAAACAAATCAATATTCCATCCTAAACTCACACTAATGAGTTAATCAACCTTTAAATGTTTTGCTTATAGCTGTCTCTGCATATTGTGAACATTTGTGGAAAATGTACTGACCCTCAGGCCATCAGATGTAGATGAGTTTGTTTTTTCATAGGAACAGATTTGGAGAAATAATTTGTGAATTGGTTAAGATTGCACTCACCAATGGTCTCTGCAGGTGAAGGGTGCCGTCAAGACTGGAGTGTACACCAATCAGCCAGCGGGTATGGAAAAATAAAACTTTCACAAGACACATCCTAACAACCAACTCCAGACTCGAGTAACCATTGTGTGAGACGTAGTTGAAGAAATAAATCCATCAAGATGTTTTTACCTTCAAAAATGCTACATTTCAGATCTCATAGAATTCAGAATAAGACGATTGAGGATAATTCTGTGAATACGAAGACTGTTAAAAAATGACTGAGGATTTTGTTGGTTTGCTCAGCTGTTGGACTCTCTTCTGAGGTACCCGATTCACTTGTCAGAGTGGACTCAATGGTGTGAAGCAAGTTGATTCAAGTGCTACTTTTCCACTGGACTTCAATGGGCAACTGTAAACATTTTAAGCAGCATTGTTACTTTTGGGTGAACCTGTAATTCTTTAAACTGGCGGGATAGTTGAGAATGATTTGTTTGCACACCTGGAAAAGAACAACATTATGAAGAGCAGCAGCGCCCTCTTCTGGAGTCACAATACACTAAACCCTAAAAAAGTACTGCACAGCCGATCAAACGATAAATGTGGTACAAAAAAAAACTTTTGTCAGGATAGTCTAACTACAGTATAATGATTTGTTGTTTTTTTCTAGAATGTCACACCTAATGTTTAGAGGCTGACATTGCCCTTACACACAACTGTTTTGGTGTATTAGGACTGAGTTATTTTATTGTAGGCTGTTATCCAGGGGTCTTTTGCACAGTATGATTTAAACAGTATTAGAAAAAAACAGTTTGTGCGCTCTTCAATGATGTCCAAGCACCAATCTTATTTTCATGTAGTGATCTGAAACAAAGTCGTCTTGTGAAGAAAGGTGCATAAAAAAAATAAATAAAAAAGAAAAAACATAGGCAAATTCGAACTATAAGGATTCAGTGAAAAATTCGGTTTAAAAGGGGGTAAAAACAAAAAATCTACAACTTTACATTGAAAGGGAAGAAATGTTTCCTGCACTACTAGGCACCATAAAAGAAGAGGGTATTCGTGCGTTTATAGTGTGTCGCGACAACGATTACATTTGTCTCGAGAACAACTGAGAGTGAGTTTTTCAGGTGGGACTGACCTCTGTTTAGATAATAGCAAGGGTGAGATTATTCGAAACTTGAACATTATTTTTGCAGGTTCTTTTCTGTGCTGCTAATGATGCATCTTAAGAACTTCATCTTTAAAACAAAGTTCTGCTCTCTGTAATCAAATCTTTCCTACACTTCCAATTTAGATAATGATCCCATTAATTTAGCTAAACAAACCCGCCTTCTAGGGTCCGAGCCCTTGATAGTCGTGATGAGATATGCTCAGTGAAAGCAGGGAATGCTGCAAAAAGTTACACATTAAAACATGCGATTCGTAAATGTCTTTGTAAATTCAATTGATGGTGCGCGAACTCGTTTAGATTGTTTGGATGATAGCTATTGCGTGGGACCTGGGGACACCACGCGAATCTGACATTTAACCAGTCACTTACTTTTAATGGGTGTGACTGTGTGGATATATGTTTGGTTCTGTCTCCTCCAGTCACAGCTTGCGTCGGTCTATCCGGGAATTTCGCTGATGACACAGTTGGCCCACTGTCTGACGTCGTAGTACCAGTTCACTGAAAAGTGAGCAAGTTTACACATAGCGGCGAGTTTGGGGGGGAAACCAAGGAATTCGATGTCTATGAGTGTAGTAGGGAAAAATGAATTCAAGAAAGTAAAAGGTAATCCATCACATTTTTGTTTAAGAGGTGTGCTGAGTGTGTGCTTCGGCTGATCGTGTGGGAGGCACCAATTAGGAGAAAGTCACTTTGTATATTGACATAGTGTTTACCAATGCATAATGAGTTCAGCAAGTAAATTTTATGACTTGATTTTCAAGAATGGGTTTAGTGAATGACTGCAGCATGGGTCTCCTCGTATGCTTAGACTAACAAAAATTAAACAGTTGTGACACACATTCTAAAAAATGCTAAAAATATTTCTGGTGCGATGGTTTAGGTTATAGTAAGACGAGTTTAACGCGAGTTGATTGTTTACCAAATGGGGTCTAGGTGGATCACTTGGCATGAAATCGAGCCTCGCAAGTAAAGTGTTCGCCGCATTTTTAAGCTTGGAAGAAAGGACATCTCCTGTGAAAAGATCTTGCAGTTCTGTGGCGAGAAAATGGAACAAACCGCATGCAGTCAAGAAAACTCGGTACATACTGTAAATGGCATATACTGAGTCAAAACAGCCCGATACTCAGCATCGGGATTAAATCCATTAAAAAATATAGTGAAAATTTAGTCAACACTTAGTATTAAAAATGGCGTAGATTCCTGTATATAAAACGAGGAGAATAATGAATAGCGGGTCAAGTTTATTCATTAAGATAGTTCATAATTCAACAAACAGAGAAAGAATAAGTAATCACAAGAACTTGACACTACATGTTAAGGATTCTGGTACAGTGTTTGGCAGAGAGAAGAGTTTCTTTTCCCGAAACGGAATAAGTTCATGTCTCGCACATTGCACACTAAAGACACAATATTACTTCAATCACACATGGGTAGTAACGAAAACCACTGTAGATAAGTGATTATACAGTACGTTTGAGTATTAATTTTTTCCACTAAATCGGTTGACACCTTGCGAGGTGTACTGAGCTGACCAAAGAAACTTGCCCAGTAGTAAAAAAATGGCTTGTTTAACCTCTTCATTATCTATATATACAAATAGTTGGGATTTACTTCTTATCTATACGAAAGTATGGTTACTTGGATGGAGGTAGCAAAAGATTGATGTCTTTTAAAGCTGATGAGTATGCACTCATGTATCTACGATCACATCCACAAATAATCAGCATTTTTTCAGATGACAAGAAAGAGAGATGCGATCAAGCTCAGATCAAGTTACAGGTAGAAGGGATGTTCGCCACAAGCCACAAGGGGTTGAATAAAAAGAGGCTAAATAATTGTCAAGAATTTACACAGCCACAAGAGGATTAGAGAAATAAAAAAATATGGATTATGAACAGCCTAAATATCAGTAAGCAAGTTTGGTAATTTTACCTGTAGACACACATTCCCTAAAGCACTCATCCTCTGTCAAGAATCGGTTTTCATTTCCGCCACAACCACCGTACCAGAAGTGCATGCATTTCTTAGTCTGCTGGCTGTAGTACCATCTGGACATATACGATCCACACACATGGCCAGAATCTTTCTCTAGGAAGCATCGTGCTGTTGGAAACAAACAGTACACTCGAGTAATTCCCAATACTGATCTCTGTCAGAGAAACGGTATAAAAACAGCTTGTGCATTTTTAAT
>JADLZN010011593.1:0-25186 GCA_018155175.1 Sinocyclocheilus anophthalmus
CATTTTTTCCGTTCTCTTTGGAGTGTTACACGCTCTTGGTGCATAAAGAAGATCTGTAAGTTTGCAAAGACTAAAGTCTCAAAACCAAAGAGATATTCTTTATAGAAGTTAATAGTCAGCCACGCCTACCTAAAATGGCTCTTCTAACACGCCCCCTCCACCCACAAATACTACCGTCACCCGATTTTTTGTGGGAAGTATTTGCATAACGCCTCAAAGCCCCAGATATGGTTCACGCAAAGAAAGAAAGGCGTGACTTTTATCATCGCTGTAGTATTGTTGCTGGGGGGGGGGCCAAACCGCCATGTCGTGAATGCGCTGTGTGTTTCGTTGTGAAAGCGAACACAACTACTTTGTTTGGGCCTTCAACTAGAGGGACAATTCCTCGGCGGTTTGTCATGCCCTAGAGCTCGATCCGGGGAGGGCTGGTACGCTGAAAAAATACAGGAATCAAACTTGGGGCAGAAAGGGTGCGAAGGAAGGAGGGGGGGAAAGGGGGGGGCGGGGTGGGGGGGTGGCGAGGTGTGGAAGATACTAGCAGCCGAAAGGGTGTGCATAGGTCTTTCACCGTTAGGAGGAAGCAGACGTCCAGCCTGGGTCGAAGGGCACATGTGGTTGCTCGCAGCACCACTGGGCCTCTCCCAGTGGGCTCTTCAAATCCGCCGCCAACATTTTCACGTGGCTAGGGGGCCAGCCTTGAGGCCGTGGGGGGGGGGGGAAAATCGTAATCCTCACTCTAGCCCGCCGAAGCCCGCTCCGCCGGAAAGGGGGGGAAGGAATCACAATCAAAGCCCGCCCAGCCTGTCTTGTGTTGCCTGGTGGCCAAACGAAAGGAGGACAGCGGGGACTAAAAACCTGGAAATGTTTGAAGGTGTATTTAACAAGCAGGACGGTGTGCGTTTCCAGTAACAAAAAGTTGGGAACAAACGTTGGTAAGAACGCATGCGCCAAATTTCAGTCCTGTGTGGGGCAAGCAGCTTATTATGAAGGACATGTTTCCCTCTCCTGGAAGGAGTAGCCTACCAGATGAAAATTGCACGGCTGTTCTACTTCACGACGTCAAGTTACGGAAGAAATTTTTTATATTTAAGGATTTTGGTCCGCTGTGCTGAGAGGATAAATCAAATAGGAAGTTTGCGACAAGTGTAGGTGAGCTAGCGCTGTTGTATTTCATTTCTCTATATTCTTCTCCTTGCGCGGTAAGCGGGCGATCACAGGGGGGGGGGGGAAAAAAGGGGGAGATGTCGGAGACAATAGCGTCTTAATATATCGGTATTAACGCGGACGTGTTTTCTAATGCGTAAAAGGGATGGCAGTTAACAATAGAGTCATTATAAGATACCGGGTAAGTATATGTCCCCATCTCAGGCTGCTACAAATGCCGGGGAAGGGGGAATCGTTTATAAATCTGGGGTTTTAGTGTTTTTCGGATCCGTGTTCCAGGGCCGGGGAGAAGACACGGCATCAAATAGGAAAGTCGTCATGTGATGGTATAGAAAGGGTGTAGGCAGGGTTAGGAGTTCTGTCAGAGCGCTTTCGGTATCACTTGAATGACATGGGGCTTTTCCTGTTATCATGCTGCCAGCGAGTGATCGTGATCGGTTTTCGGGTGGATGAAGGCGTGTGGGGTCCACAAGGACGGGGGGGACGGGGGATGGGTCGGTCGTCAAGGAGAGTGCGGGGTGCGTCCAGGGGCGTAAAGTCTTATCTCTGTGCATTCATAATGCCATCAATAATATGCACCTGTGTTCGTTGTCCATAACGCCTGCCCATACCATAACCCCACCGCCACCATGGGCTACTTGATCCACAACGTTGACATCAGCAAACCGTTTACCCACACGACGCCATACACGCTGTCCTGCCATCTGCCCTGTACAGTGAAAAACCGGGATTCATCCGTTTCTATAGGATTGGCCCCTTCAGAGTCGGTTACGACGACGAACTTGCAGTCAGGTCGAGACCTCTATGAGGACGACGAGCATGCAGATGAGTTTCCTTGAGATGGCTTCTGACAGTTTGTGCAGAAATTCTTATTCCGTGTGTCAGTAGTTATTCACAACCAAATTGTTGCAGCAGCTGTCCGGGTGGCTGGTCTCAGACTATCTTGGAGGTGAAGATGCTGGATGTGGAGGTTCTGGGCTGGTGTGTTTACACGTGGTATGTGGTTGTGAGCCGGTTGGATGTACTACTCCAAATTTCTCTGAACGCATTTGGAGAATGGCTTATGGTAGAGAATTAACATTCAATGTCATGGGCGAAAACAAAACCAATATCGGGTGGAACATTCTAACTCAGTCAGCATGGCAATTGCACACTTTATCCATCCAACTTACTGCACTCATAAAAAGATGGCAATTGTTGGCGGTGTGGTAAAACGCACATTTTAGGGAGTGGGACCTTTACTTGTGGGCACAAACTCAGGGCCCGTTCGAAATCAGATGGGTAGCTGTGTCTAAATATCAGCATCTTGATAGGGTGCCAGCACGCTGGTGAGGTGCTGAGATATAACAAAAATCTCGACAAATGCAATAGCCGTATGGCTCACTAACACAGAGTTAGAATCAGTATTGTGGTACAGATTTGAGAGAAATAGACCTTTTGGGTCATAGAAGTGAGGTCCTTAAAGAGATTTGGGTCAGCGCACTAGAATATGAGGTGCAAAACAACAACAGTGTGCTTTATAATAACATTTTTTCAAGTGTATATATATATATAAGAAACGTGTATTTTAGGAGGTAGTTGTAATTTAAAGCTCCGTCTCTCTTGTAAGCACTTTTCCTTTGCTCTTGCGTTGCAAGCTTGCAAAAAAAATATATTGTTTGAGTGCCCTTGTCACGAGTTGCTAGCATTCTCAATGATGACGCACAGGTTTTACGAAATAGTTTAAAAAACACACCTTTAAAATCTTTTTGCATTCCTCCTGTTTGGCCATTGTAAATTTAGCTTTGCAGTCTAGTTTGTGGCTTTGACCACAAAAGTATGTCATGGATAAATGCCGAGCGCCAGGACTTGTTAGGAAGGCCGAGGAAGCAGGGCCTAGAGGGGGTGTATGTGGTGGCTGCTAATTCGATCGTTTTAATATCTGTCTTTCAGTAAACCCACCACACTGATTGATTTTGAATGTATAGTTTTGCACATGCCTAAACCAGACTTTACAGTCGTAGTCAATAATCATGAGACTATTCAACTAGCAGAAATCTGAGTCTGGAGTGTGTCAGGGTTAAAGGTGAAGTGCTGCTGATTTTGAACCAGACAGCTGAAATGATGTTGTGCAGCAAAGACAAAACAGCAATTCTCAATTCTCAAACATGTCTGGGGAAAATACCACCCAGCCTTTCAGAATACAGATTACCCTTCAGGATGCTCAGTCCACTGCTCCACAAGAGCAAACTGCTTCACAGATAAGTAGCTTTTACTTATGAACTCATTGTAATTTTGTGGATTATGGATGTAGTATTGCTTGAGAAGCAAGTAAGGAGAAATAGACTCAGGAGCTATGGTACTTAAACTGATAAAAGAGGATGGCTCTGAAGCACAGATTCAGTAATGGAGTTTTTTAGGAAGGAGAAGCAGTTGATCAATGTTTGAGCATCATTCAGTGTGAGGACACAACTGCACCACTTTAAGAGAGCTTATACATGCTGCATGACACATTGCTTCTGTTCCCCTCACGCTTATAGTGCTGATGTGGCCTATTTATAGCTGCTGAGGGGCTTTGGCTCTTGTTTTGTACCTTATAAAAGCCCTTGGCTCCTCTTCTAACATCTCCTCTGCAAAACCTGGGACTTTATTTATGACTCATCTCAGGGGAGAGAATTCTCAAAGCTCTTTTTTTTTCTTATTCCCATATATGCAAAACTACATATATTCAAATTCGGATACACAACTATAATCTTATATTGCACAAAACTATCATTAACAGACAGACCCAAATATACTGTATAGCATAATAACAGGAAGTTTGAAGTCTGAGAGTATTTAGATATGCAAAATCAAATAAAACTATTAGACTTTCTGTATACTAACCCAAAGGACTTGCAATCCAAAGGTTGCAGATTCGAATCTTGATACCGGCAGGGATTGTAGGTGAGGGAAGTGAATGTCCAAGATTCTACACTAGTTCGCTCTCTTCCACCCTCTATACCAACATCTGAGGTTAACCCTTGAGTAAGGTCACCAATCCCAAAACGGCTTCCCTGGGCGCTGCGCTGCAGCAAAAAAAAATGCTTTTCCCAGCTAGCTGGTGTGTCACGCTGTGTGTGGTTCACTACGTACTATCACTGCTTTGTGTTGTGTGTAACTTGGATGGGTAATGCAGAGACAACTTCTGATATGGGTCACCATACATTGCCTGTCCACGTCACTTTTTTTTTGAGAGCATCAATTTTTTTTTTTTTTTTTCACAAATTTTACAAAATGTTGAAATAAATCTTTCATAGTTGAAAACGAACCAACTAGCTTGACATCCTAATTTACATATGCCGCTTTGGGACAGTCGATGCTAATGTATCGCATCATGCTTAAAGACTGAAGTACATTATTCAATTTTACGTTGCCACATTTTCTATTTTTCGTTCTCAGGCTTGTGAGAATCGGTGTGGATTGGGATCTTATATTTGCGTGAGGCTTTTTTTGTCATTTTCTTATAGCAAGAGCTTTACTGAATTCTCAAGCGTGTTCCCCCAAGTTTCTGATTAGTTTACAGCTGTATGTTGACAAAGAGAGAGAGAGAGAGGGAGAAATATGGGAATGACATGTGAGGAATGGCTGCGGTATTCCACAGGACTGTGTCACTGAACTCACTGTTCAGGAATCCCAAATAGACCCTTTTACAAAAATGGCACCGTCATCACATTTACGTTCTCTGAGAGCTGATTGAAGACCAACCTCGTCTTACCACATCTCCGCTTGAACATTAGAGGACCATCCGCCAAAACGACCCCAGATAAGCATAATTTCCTTTTCCAGCACTTCGCAATCACAACAACAAGGCCATCAACACACAGCTGGGAAGGAAATGGAGGCAGAGATACAGACATCGCAAACAAGCTCTCAAAAAGGAACCCAGCTATTTTTAAAAGAGGTCCCAGGTTCCCCAGACAGAGGGAGCACAGACATTTATTTGGAGAAGAATTCTCCTTGCCATTCTCCTTGAAGCTAGCTGAAGCACTCATTAAATTCAAAACGGTTTGCTGTTCTTATCTGCAGGTTACTGAGGTTGGCATTTGTTTTTGAGCGTAGAGAAAAATCTTAACAGGTCTGGAGGTCCTCTAATCTTAGTGATCAGCTTTTCCACAAAGGAAACCACAATCTTTTGTGGTGTGTGTGTGTGTATATATATATTCCAGTAACACCTAACATACAATACATACAGTGCTACTTGCGAAATGGAACACTCCTCTTTAGCATTTTGTTTCTATTGCTGCATAATCTAACCCCATAAAACAATTATTTTCATGCAAGTCCGTGAAAGTTGACAGTAGGACTCCACCTCCAAACAATGAAATTTGGCAAAAATCTTGGCTCTTCTCATTCTATTCAGTGAAAACCTTTATCCAATATTACATATTTGTGAGTTGCAAAAGTATGTGAATCTCTAGGATTTGTTGTTAATTTGAAGGTGAAATTAGAGTCCATCTGTTCAGAGGTGTTTTTAATCATTGAGATGACTATCATGTGTCAGTGTGTGCCCTGTTTTATTTAAAGAACAAGGATCTATCAAAGTTTGATCATGTTTGAGGAAGTGAATCATGGCACGAACCAATGAAGATCTCTGAGGACCTCAGAAAAAGAGTTGGTGTTGTTCATCAGGCTAGAAAAGGTTACAAAGCCATCTCTAAAGAGTTTGGACTCCACCAATCCACAGTCAAGACAGATTGTGTACAAATGGAGGAAAATCAAGACCACTGTTACCCTCCCAAGGAGTGCTCCACCAACAAAGAACACTATAAAAGCAAGACGTGTAAAAGTCCACTAGATTTCAAAGGACTGCAGGCTCACTTTAAGCACCTAAATGAATAAAAGGGTTAATGTTTATGAGTCCACCATTAGGAGAACACTGAACAACCATGGTGTCATGGCAGAGTCGCCAAAAAGAACATTGCTGCCCATCTGCAGTTTGCTAAGATCTGTGGTCACAACCAGAGAATACTGGAAAAATGTATCGTGTGGATGATGAGACCAAAATAGAACTTTTGTTTAAATGAAGCAGCGAATTTAACTGCTTTTGCTAGAATAGACAACCCGGCATTTCCCTCAATTTATAATAAACCTTACTGTCCTCATCATGTGAAACTGGGTGGGTTGCTAGTATTTTGGTTTGGGCCTGTTTTTTGCGCCTCCTGGTCCGATGCGTGCCATCATTGATGGACAATGAATTCTGTAATTATACCTACAAATGTCGGTGACGAGTCAACATGGTACGAATTTTGGTTTTGTCTGATAACTGTGAATCAAGAGAAAGGTGGGTCCGTCAGTGCAAGACAGACCGCCCCAAGCCACAATTTGTTCAATCCCAATAAATGGTTTAAGAAGAACATGTTAATGGTTGGAATGACTGAGTTCAGATTCCGGACCTACTAATATTCATTGAATTGTGGAAGTGCCCTGAACAGCAATAGCAGTTCATAGGACCACCCACACCAACATCACGAGTTGAAGTGGTTCTGTACTGAAGATGGGCCTAAAATTCCCTACAATCTAAATTTTGATGCAGGACTCTCAGCATTTACAGAACTTTACTTGCAGTTATTGCTTGCAACAGGGGTCAGAAAGACCAGTTACTGAAAGCAAAAGAGTTCAATACTTTTTTGCCCGCACAATATCTAACAGTACCAGATTATTTTTCTCAATAAATAAATGACAAATTATATATTTTTGTCTCCTTTGTTTGATAGGATTCTCTTTGTCTACTTTCAGTATTTGTGTGAAAATCTAATTATGTTTGGGTCATATTTATGCAGAAATATAGAAAATTCTAAAGGTTCACAAACTTTCAAGCAACACTGAATATATATATATATATATAAAGTTTTAATTAGGATTTTTTGTCCTACTATGCGTCCACTATCAACCTTTTCATGCTTTTCATGCTATTCAACCTTTTCATACTTTTCCATAGGAGTGGCATTTTGTCCGTAAACATGGCTGCACACAACAAAAAAAATTGCCTAGTGGTCACGTTGTTACCTAATTATTGTTCTGAATTTGAAACCCATTTTGTGGTTCCTTCAGATTCAGAATTTGAATCTCAGGATGGTTTTTGCTTTTAAGACAAAATAAAAGCATAATATTTTAATTTTGTTTAATTTCTTGTGATTAGAACTGTGAAATTGCAATCTTTTAGTAACAAGTTAGTCATTCATCTTCTTTGGACTTCACTGCTTTGCACAAAAAAGTACTGAACTTAAAGCCATAAAACTAGTGTAGAGAGTTGGTACACAATGATGTGTACCGTAGTTCCATCATGTTTGTTGTAGCATAAAAAGTCAGACTTGCACTGAAAAACACTCATGTAACTAAAAATATAGATTTTTGCCTGAGACTGTATTGTGCAATAAAACATTGCAATACTTTGAAATATCAATTCCTACTCCACCTTTAGTGCATTATGGGCCAGTTCTCCTAGAAGCAGGGGTCATGGAGGACTGACCTTGGAGTCCGTGTTAGTGCGGTTGGAGCAGTATTTAGCATGGCAGCTGGTGACTTGCATCAGTAGGTGAGCACCACACGGTCCTTCTGGCGACGCGGCCAGACTGTCAGGCACCTGGTCATTTACTTCCTCGTTACACACACACACACACACACACCACACACAAAAACACACACACACACCAGGAGAGGCTATCTGCCAACTTCCTGTGCTCAATCAAGGCTCAATCCTGATTAATTTGTAAGCCTGGGTACTGCAGAGAATAATCATGCTTTGATTCAAAAGCACTTTAATTTGTAATTTCGCTCATTTTTCATTCTTGCATAGAGCTGGTTTTAAATCCAAATCAGTCTCTGCCAGCCAATTATGGCAGCAAAGTGTGCGCTAGAAACCCAAGGATGTTTTGAGCCTCTGTTATATCCAACGGGTGGCAGGCTCAGCCCGGTATGGATGTTTCCAAAGGGTTTCGTTGTCTGTCAGTTTAACAATAAGACTTTGACACAGGCGGAGTGAAGATGGGTGAGATCATCATCACTCATAGCCTCTTCATTTGCTGCACTGCAGTGACATCACTGGGCCACGATTTTCCTCCACCTCTAATCTCGTATTTGATTCTCGCCGCTGCACCTCATTTCGTGCACCGGTGCACACATCTCAGCATGGAGACATGCAGGTGTGTTTGTGTTTGTAAGGGATAACGTGAAAGTGTGATTGTCTGTTTTAGTGCAAGACTGTCAGAAACTCTATTTTAAGGTTGCGGTGTGATCAATGGCAACACTTTTAACCACAAATTAATATGAATCAAAGGACAACCACAATACAACAGTCACCCTATTTAGCATGACTTTATTTATCCAACTCTGTGCTAGCTATATTAAGAATTTGACACATTATCAGCATAAACCCTCAGTGCATAAAGTCCCCCTCTGAAAAATATAGTGCAAAGTTTCAGCCAGGACTTATCTTAAAAATCATTATTCATAGGATACAATTAGCAAATTTTCACAAGGCCTCAGCATAAACTCTCGATTGTCATTAAAATCTTACAAGGTCCAGTCTAGGCCTATAGTGATCAGATTTAGAAGTTCTGGAACATGATGAGGTTTCTTCTGTGTTTAACATCAGAGTTGGGTGGTAAAAGGGACAGGTGGGGATCACTGACCTACTGTGAAGAGGAGCAAATTATCTAGCCGTGCTCCTCTGTGTCCTACCCCTTCGCCCCCCGCCTTGCCACAGCATATCAAGGGCAGTGTGCCAGCATTTCATCAAGTTGTGGCTCTGCAAATAGCACGTCAGGCAGAGCGAAATTACATGAGCCACACCAACAGGGCGATGCGCTGGCCTCCATAATTAAAAGGAGCCACTGAGAGCTGTCTAATTTATGGCACTTCTTAAAAGCTTCTTCAGATGGCCGATTGCCCCTGATTAGGCACGGGATCAGGTTGCAGGTTCCACTCAGGTACATCAAGGCACCCTGTTTGTGGATCTTTAGCGGGAAGTTGGTAACTTTTACCGGTCTACAGGTAAGCATGCATTTAAAAGAGAAAATCTGGCACATTACAAAGAGATAAGGCTTGTGATTTAATCTCTGACCCTCTCTGGGTTTCGTGAAGGTTCTCACCATCACACCCCCCTAATTAGACCATCTCCAGCAGACCAGCCTGTCTCCTCAACTACATTCCTTCCCAACAAACGAGTCCTTCCCCTTCTTCCTTTGAACCCCTGAAGCCTCCGCCCACTTTTCCTGATCTCTCACACTTTCTTTAACCAGTCCAAACAATCTCATGCAGAGAAAATAACACACACGGCTGGGTATTGCACTCCAACAACCATAATCACCATCATTATCACTCCCAGGCCAATGACTGTGATACAGCATTTGTTGACATTTCGCAAATTTCAAAACCAATATTTCTAGTCCTGTATGTCCTGCATGTCAAGCAACACTCCTTAAGCATAATTACATGCACAATAGGTTCAACCTTAATATTTCATTGCTTAATTATTAACAGAGAGATGACAGGAAATCACAGGAGAAATTATGCAGGCATTTTTCAGCCAGTCGTGTTCTAATTCTGCTTTGCCATGCCAAATTTTTCACTGGACCCACTAAATGTTTTATGTATTTTTATTAGTTTTCATTGTTATTATTATTTATTTTTCCTTTCATTGTTCTTTATTTTTTAAATTTTTTTAAATATTTTTCTTCAAAAACATTTCACAATGTCTTTCTTTAAAAAGGTATATGTTTCGTCTTTACAAAAAAAACAGCAGACCTCATTTTTGTTAAACCCTAATATGGAGACTAGACTCGAACTTGTGGTGCCCATGTGAGCACCACTGCTCATGTTCACATGCATTCTAACTGCTAAGCCATGGTTGCAGCAAATATAACGCACACTTAGACTGAACCGATGAGATTAAAGAGTCTCGTAGTTTTGCTGCAGGGCAAGAATGTAAAGCATGCTATTCAAACAAAAAATAAAAAGTACATCTTCATCATGTCATTGTCTTTAACACCCTTGTCTTTACATCAGCCAAGACACCGGGGCAGAACTGCATCTTTTGTTTGATAAACACGTGCTCTGGCTGGTCAAGTTACACTGTGCTGTAGAGATCTTGGCACGGAGTCTGAGGAGAAGAAGAAGGCCACACAGATGGATCCACTCACTTTTGTTCACAAAGTAATCAGAGCTCTGGGAGTCTCTATGTCCCTACATGTCCAATCTATGACAGGGAGCAACAGCTAATAAATGAGCTTTGTAACAGAAAAGCCGCCTCTGTCCTCCGCCTGATATATTGCAGTCATAGGGAGGCTGTCATCACCTTTTGGATCGCTTACGTCAACAGGGAATTGAGGAGGAAAACGCAAAAGAGTAACTATTGGCACACGACTCAGACAGTGACTGGACTGACTCGTCATGAAATGTCATTTGTCATCCATGATCATGTGCAGATGCTGCAATATCAAAATCGCTGCGTTGGAATATCAGATAGAAATTAGTAATGCTATACGTATCTAAAGGTGAGTTAGGGTTCAAAAGCCTCATTCGTATCAGTGAGAAGGTCTAGATCAGGGCTCTCAAACCATATAAAATATAATTAGAAATGATTTTAAATAATGTATTCATTTCAAAACTGTAGATAGAGTTTGAGACCCCTGGGCTACAAAAAAGTTCTTCCATTGAGGTGAGATGCAATGAAGGTGGTCTTCTATTCCAATAGGATTAACCTTGGTGCCACTTTTGAAGGCCTAGATGATAACAGGAGACTAATATGACATAATTAGATCACTTGTTCTCGTACAGACATGGGAATAAGGACAGACGGTGGGAATCTGATGAAACCCAATGCAAGAGGGGCAAAAATAAGCCTAGACAGAACATTAGAAGAAGCTGAAATTGCCTACTCTGCTGCAAACTGTTGCTTGAGATTTATGTTTGTCCTTTTTTTCCACTTGGCTTTCAGTGTGGTTTTCAAGTCAAGTGCATGCTGAGTTGAATCATCAAGCTTTAGGGGTGATCTAATCCTGAAAGACTTGTGGTAGGAATGCCTCTCTGCTGTGGTCTGGATGAAACAAAAAAAACAATAAAGCAAATTATACTGTGGACATTCGAGCCAGTGTCATATGCAAGCAGCTGTGAACCACGTTGGCCAGGGCTGTTGAAAGTTTAAACATGTAACAGTAACTTCTTTTTCTACTAAAAATCGACTTTTAATCCTGTATGGCAGTGCCTTGTAAACAAGGGGTAAATTTGGTAGCCGGTCCTGAGGTCACAGTAACCAATGCATAGCATTTGGCAGCCATCTGCGGTGCAAAAGGGATGCCCATGCTTGGGGAGTGCTAAATCCGGCCACATTTTTCCATTTCTCGTACTGAAAGTGCCTCGCTGAAAGAGCCTGTCCCATCTGACCTGCTTTGTTTATGGTGAGCACATCATGTGGTTGACTTTCTCACACCCAAAAATGTCATTTTGCTGCGCCAGTGGGTACAACAAGCCCTCTGGGTTTTTCTTAAGGACCTTGGAGCATCTATTTGCAGCTTCATGCAAGAGAGGAAGCTACATACAAATTTATTTAGATACTTAACTGTAAGTTTACCAATTTTCACCAGCTTTGTGACTTCTTTGGAAGTCTAAGAACCATAAAATGTCAGTGCAATCATTGCATTCAGTCCAGTGAAAAAGAAATTCAGATTCTATTACAGAACTGTAAGCCAAAATTCAAAGACTTGCCAAAATACACAGAGACAGACAACAGGAATGGGGTAAAACAAGAGTAAACATGGGCAGTTTTTAACAAGATGGAGGAATTTGATGGAATGTTGGGTTTCAGTTGATCCACCTGACCTGCAAAGATTCTTCCCTCGACAGGTAAGCTAAACTTTAAGTTAAAAGTATTCGTAATATGTTCAACCTTTGACTGAAAGTAACATAATTTCACCTGTTTACTTTTATAGACCTGTTATAGCTGTGTTTGTGATGTTTAAGTTGGGGGAAGGCATGATGTGCAAAATGGGTGTTTTTGCAAAGGTTGTCTGAAAACATGCTTTATTTTTGTAGTTTCGGCTAGTGCCATTGCACTCAAAATTGGCATGTTCCCCTTTAAATGTATAAATGGAATTGCCTTACCATGTCATCCTCAAACTAAGTGGCCTTAAAAATAAATAAAATGACAGTAATTACATAAAACCATATTGTGTTGTCAAACCTCAGTGGTTAAACGGTTAATTGGTTGGAAAGTCTTCTAAAAGCGGATGAGAAAAAGTCCTAACATCATTGTTTACAGATGTCACTTGGTTTGATGTTTTGTTTTTAAATGCAATGATGTTCATTCATTTTAAGTGTGGCAAAAAACTAATTTTCTTTTGTAGACCACTATAATCATAACAAAAATGACAACTATTAAATTCTCTATAAATGTTTGGTATATTAAATTCAACTTTACAAGAGCCATCTAAACTCTCGATGACCAAACTGACCTATAAAACTCTCTGGGTTAAGGATAGGTGTACCACTTACACAGTCTGGCAAATCGAATTCTCTGGTGTGAGAGAAAGGCCAACGGCAACTGTTCTTTTGCAGGTCCCAAATGACATCACTTTAACTGCAGCCCATTCTTTCCCAGACGGCACAGGACTCATTACCTCATTGGAAGGACATATTGTGGAATTGCGTTGATTCTTTAACTACATTTGGGTACCAATTTAGGCAGCTAAAGTCCTTTCGTGTGGCTGAGGTCCACCTCGGTCCCACTGGATTATCAAAACTACCCATAAAACTCAAAAGCTTAGGAAGGTTTCGAACAGACTTACTGAAATGCCCATTTAAAATAGTGACAAAGTGGGAATACTTACAACAACAGAACAATAGGAACAGATTTTACAACACCAGGGACGATAAAACATAGTATAAAATTGGATGAAACAATTATCCTTGACATGGGGGCTCTCATGTGGCACATATACTAGTCCTGGATGAACTGTGATACTTGAACTACACGTCTAGGATATTGGCCATCAGAAAGCTCTAAAAAGGGTTTCCATATGAGTAAAGAGAGAACAGGGAACTTCACATGCGGACAAACAGGAGGTCATCTGGGGCCAATATATTTCATTCAGTGGAAGGCTGCTTACTAACATAGGCTATCAATCATGTGAAAGATATTTCATAAAGTCATGAAGTCAGCATTAAAACTCCCAGCCCTGCCTCCATGAGGAGAAGTATCAGTAAGCTGGTAAGTACCTTGATGGCTGCTGTAAAGATTATGGTTGAAACTAGTCTCTGCTTACAAGTTTTATCCTAATTCTCAGTCTGGAACCTTTTCATGTATCTGCTTATGCATCCGTGAGAAAGAGGGCGTGGGGGGTTTCGTTGTGGAGACACTGAAAGTCTTCAAATGTAAAAGGAGAAAAGGAGGGTTCAAGACGGATGAGGAAGAGAGCTTTCACTTGACAAACTGTGGAAAAACTGATGGTACCATCGCACCATTTCTCTCTACAGTCAGAGTCTTTTTTTCTAGCATTTATTCATCCTTCATCCTTCCCACACTTTCTTTTTATCTGGTTTGTTTCAGTGGTAGGCTGCAGCAGTGTTTGGGAGCAACTAACCAACAGCAGAGAGGCTACTAATTTATGTCATATTTTATCGCACACACAGTCAAACAATCAGGTAATGATTAAACACACTCTCCAATTAAGTTTCTCTCAAATAACACCATGAAGACCGATTTATTTTATAAGTCGCTTCATTTGGATGGTTCATTCTAACAAACTGGAACTCCCTGCTGTTTTACATGTTCATTTTTTTTCAATGTAGCAATAAAAACTATAATCCAGCTTTTTGTTACAGTTTTTTAATGAGTTATATAATTGCGTTTTGCTTGTTTGTTCGTTTGTTTTATTTAATTGCATTTACTGCAAATTTAGGTGTATTAATAAAGGTATGATGTTGTTAAAACTACTTGATACCCTAATGTGTTTTTGTGCTAAAGAAATTCTGCTCTTAAAGGGATAGTTCACCCAAAATTGAAATATCTGTCTTAATTTCCTCACCCTCATGTTGTTCTAAACCTGTATGAGTTTATTATTTTATAGTATTATATACTACATAGTATTTATTTAGTAGTTGTCATTTGCTTTTATTTTTTTGTATTTTCTGTTTTCTTTTAATTTTAAGTTTAGGCCATTTTAGCCATGTGCTTTTGTATTGTTACTACTTTTTTTTATTTGTTCTATTTATTATTAATTTTAGTAATTTTAGCCTAAACTTATTTCATTTAGTTGCCAGCAGTAAATTTCTAGTTTGTTTAAATTGTTTGTTGCATGCTTCTATATTTATATTTTATTTAATTTCAACTTTATTTAAATTATCAAAATTATTTTAATAGTTTTAGTTAACAATAAAACACTGCTATGGAACTAAAATAAATAAATAAATAAAAATACTGTAATGAACGACACCCATTGACTTTCATTGGGTCCACTTTATATTAAGTGGCCTTAACTACTATTTACTAACATTTAAATTAATAATTTGATGCAATGCACTTATTTTGTGCATACATGTTTTTACATTGTACTTTAAATATTTTATATTTTAAAAATACCTGCATCTAATTACATCTGAAATAATTTCTGTAATTACCATATTTAATTCACTGTGACACACCAGAAAAAAAAAAAACACCAGAAAGATCCATAACAAACAAAAACCACCCACAGAAAACAAAAAAACCACCGAAACAACCTCCCTTACAACCTTTAACCAGCCCTTAAGCTACCTATACCACCAAACCTGTATCCCACCTCAATAGCAGCAAGTGTTTTGCGATACAGTATGAACACAATAAGTGCATTGTACATATTTTTTTGATGTAAGTACATTGTAGTTAATGGCACTTAATATAAAGTGGGACCAAAGAAAGTCATTGACATAAGCGTGAGTAAATTATGAAGAATTTTTTTCTGGAAGTGAACTAATCCTTTAAAGGGGTCCTATTATGCTCTTTTACAAAGGCTTGATTTTGTTTTGGGGGTGTACTAACATGCTCTCATGCTTGGTGGTTCGAAAAACCACCAATTATTTTTCACATAATTTACATTATTAAATACCTTTCTCCCCATCCTGGCACAAACGGTTCGATTAGTTCCGGGTTTGATGAAGGCCACCTTCTAAAAACAAAATGTGTTGTGATTGGTTTGCTGTCCCAGTGCGTTTGTGATTGGCGAACAGCTTCTTCAAACTATTTCAGTTTAGTTTGCCACCGTAAATTTCTAGTTTTTAAAAGTTTTTCATGTGATATTTTATTTTATTAATTTCACTTTATTTAAATTACAAAATTATTTAATATTTTTAGTTAACATAAAACCTGCTTGTAACTAAATAAATAAAGAAATAAAAATCGGTACTGAAACGACACCCATGACTTTCTTGGGTCAACTTTATATTAAGGGCCTTACCTACTAGTACTAACATTTAAATTAATCAGTTGAGACTATGCACTTATTTTGTGCATACATGTTTTTACATTGTACTTATATTTTTAAAAATACCTGCATCTAATTACATCTGAAATAATTTCTGTAATTACATTTATAATTACACTGTTGACCCATCCCCTACACCTTAACCCACCCTTAAACCTAACCATACCACCAAACATGTCCCAAACCTTACCCGTATCCCACCTCAATAACAGCAAATGTGTTTTGCAATACAATATGAACACACTAAGTACATTGTACTTAATTTTTGAGTTAGTATCCTAGTGTTAGGTCACTATATAAGTGGGACCAAAAGAAGTCATTGTACAAAGCGTGGTACTTATGACAAATTTAGTCATTTTGTGTGACTGAACCTTAAAGTGGTCCTATTATGCTCTTTTACAAAGTCTTGATTTTGTTTTTGGGGGTGTACTAGAACATGCTCTCGTGCTTGGTGGTTCGAAAAACGCATTTTTTTTCACATAATTTACATTATTAAAATACGTTTCTCCCCAGGCTGGCACAAATGGCTTGATTAGTTCTGGGTTTGATGAAGGTCTGCCTTCCGAAAATCAAAATGTGTTGTGATTTGTTAGCTGTCTCAGTGCGTTGTGATTGGTCGAACAGCTTAGATGTTGTTTCAGTACTGCCACGCCCCCTTGCTCCGTCTTTCAACAAAAGCTTTTTGGGCGAATCCGGCAGGCACTGTACTCCCTCGTGTTGTGGAAGTTGTCCTCAGTAAAATGCGCAGCACACATTAGCAAATTGGGGTTATAATGCTCAGTGACAGAGTTAAAAATAAATTGCAACCACTGTTTCCTGACATCATCCGTTTTCGGAAGTGAAAAAAAACAGAGTTTCATGCGGTCGCGCACCGGACGAGAAGCGCATCGTCGCGCCACGTCTTTAAAATTCAATTACATTATTTTCTATGAGTGTAGGCACCTGGTGGTGCCGTTCGGCGTCTGTCCGCGGCGCCAAGCTACGTCGTGTTATACTTGTAAGAATTGTTCTAGACCAGCGGTTCTCAATCCCAGTCCTCGCGTACCCCCGCTCTGCATGTTTTGCACGTCTCTCTTTGTTAACACACCTGATTCAGATCATCTCGTTAGAAGTGCATAAACTGTGTTCTGATTGACATGGTCTCTACACAGTGTTCTTTGCTCCCTACTCTCTGAGCAGGGGAAATCTGTTGAAGTTTACTTCGGAATATTAATTTACAGATTTGCACTGCTCCACTGCCTGCAGCGTCTTCACACACAAACGAAACTTACTAGAGAAGTGTGAAGTGGGACATAATATACCTCTGTAAATAAATCAAATTTAAATTCACGTCTCGCACACTTAAATGCCCTTTGTATGGAATATATAATCATGGAGGAATATCTGGTAATGTCCACTTCGCAGGGCACTTACAGTCAAACATAACAAACATATGAAGCAATAAGAGAAACATACAAAATGCGCAGAGCAGGGGTACACGAGGACTGGGATTGAGAACCGCTGTTCTAGACATGCCAAAAATGTTATGCTACAGCACAGCAGCTCTTCTTCTTGGTTTTCTCTGATGCACTAACTCTGCAGCAGCACTTCTTCTTCGTCGTCTCGTCTGATGCGCTCACTCAACCAAGCGTTCTAACCACAACCTCGCCCCTCCCCTCCCCACCCCCCAACCATTCGATTTTCTGTAGGCGGGAATTATTTGTAATGGTATTCTGATGAGCCGCTTTGTGATATCATAAAGCCCGGAAACCAAACGCTGTAGTCCAAACGAGTTGTTCGTTGTAGTTTTTGAAAAGGGATTTTTAAAAAACGAATTATTTCCCTTTGGAGTGGACTTTGAGATTTTGTAACTTTCTAGATCTTTTTTATGCCCAAACATACACACTACACACTGACTAAAATTAAAAAGTGAAAAGCATAATAGGACCCCTTTAAGTAATTATACATCTTATAAAATAATTTAAGGGTCTTGGTGATCGATTTAGTTTTCTTTCTCTTTGGAATGTTACAAGCTGATTGTGCATAAATAAGATCTGTAAAGTTGCAAACACTAAAGTTTCAAAGAGATATTCTTTATAAAAGTTCTAACTCGTCCACGCCCTCCTAAAACACCTCGTTCAAACACGCCCCCACATGTCTACGTCACTGTGTGGAAGATTTGCATAACACCGCCCAAATATTCATGCAAAGAAAGAAGGCATAACTTTGATTCTCGCTGTGGTATCGTTGCCGCCACCGTCATGTCGTGGAGATGCTGTGTGCTTCATTGTGAAAGCGAAACTAATTTGTTTGGCCTTCCAAAAGAGGACATGACTAATAATCAGTGGTTAAGTTGTATGGTTAAGTTGTATTTACAACACTGTTCCAGAACATTTCAACCCAAATATTCAGATGTGAGCAGTGTATTTTACAGAGGACGAGGACTGTTTCCTGGGAGAGTAGTCTACAATGCCGGTGTTCTGATAAATAATGTTGACTCACAGCCTGTAAGTACGTTTTCATATTTAAAGGATTTGCCACTGATGATTCAAACGCGAGTTTTGGGCAGTGTAGAGTAGCGCTTGTTGTTTGTCATTTCTCCGATCACAAATGCAGACAGGTTTTATGTTTACACGGCGCAATGCAAAGCAACGCGTAAAAAAACAGTATAAGTAATTATAATCAGTAAATATGTCCCCACTGAATGCAACAAATGCCCCGTTTATAATGGGTTTTATTGTTTTTTTGTCTCGTCGCAACTGGGACTGGCCTCACAGTATGGGAAGCAGCGTAACATCTTTCGTTCACAGCTTGAGGTTATTCGGCCATCCATGCCACTGGATACTGGCCAAATCAGCGTCCCCTCGCTTTTCAAAACTGCTGATCTTTGTCAAAAAGCGACCACTTTCAGAAAGGCGGGGCGTAGTGGAGAAACAATAATGTACAGTATTTGAAAATAAAATAATGTGTTTTTTGAACATTAAAGGGGTCATATGATGCTACTAAAAAGAACATTATTTTGTGTATTTGTAATGAAATGTGTTTATGCGGTTTATGGTTCAAAAAACATTATTTTCCACATACTGTACCATTATGTTTGCTCCTCTATGCCCCGCCTTTCTGAACCGCGATTTTTACAAAGCTCATCGGTCTGAAGCAAGGTGTGCTCTGATTGGCCAGATATCAAGTGCATTTTGATTGGCCGAATTCCTCAAGCATGTGACAGAAATGTTACGCCCCTACCATATTGTGATGATGCCCCGTCAGGCCGGAGCGATGATTCAAAAACAAGAAAACCCATTATAAACGGGCAATTCGTTGCATCCAGTTGGGGACATTAATTATGGATTATAATGACTTATACCGTCTCTTTTTCATGTTGCGTTGCATCGCGCTGCGTAAAAACATAAAACCATGTCTGCATTTGTGATAGGAAAATTACAAACAACAAGCTCTACTCTACACTGCTCAAAAAACTTGTTTTAAATATAAAAAATATAAAATATAAAACTCTTTAAATATAAAAAACTTACTTACAATCTGTGAGTCAGAACAGTCGGCATTATAGTCTACTCTACCAGGAAACAGTCCTCATCCTCTGTAAAATGTGTTGCACATATCTGAATATTTGGGTTGAAATGTTCTGTAACAGTGTTGTAAATACAACTTAACCGTTGATTTCTAATCGTGTCCATTTTTGGAAAGCCAAACAAAATAGTTTCGCTTTCGCACGAACCTCAGTGTCCAGACACTCGGCCTAGAGTGAGCGGCGGCGAGCCTAGAGTGATCAGAGGCAGGTGGCTAGAGTGAGGACAGCCTGAGGGCTAGAGTGATCGAGGCGCGGCTTGGTGATAACGATGCGGCCCTGCGGATTCGACGAGGAGCTGCTGCAACCACATGTGATGATCCCGTGCTGGACTCTGCTTCGTCCACGGTGACAGCCGATCCAGCGATCCACAGCGCGAAATTGATGTATTTCCTCAGCAACCAGCACGGATCAGCGCTAGGCATGACGAAGCAGATATCATCCTCTTTTTGAAGACCAAACAAAGTAATTTCGCTTTCAAAACGAAACACACAGCGCCTTCACAACACGGCGGCGGCAACAACAATACTACAGCGAGAAAAGTTACACCTTCTTTCTTTGCGTGAACATTTTGGGCAGCGTTATGCAAATCTTCCCAGATAGTGACGTAGTTATGTGGGGGCGTGTTAGAACGAGCCATTTAGGTAGGTGTGGTTGACTCTTAATTTTATAAAGAATATCTTTGGATTTGAGATTTTAGTTTTTGCAACTTTACAGATCTTTTTTATGCACCAAGAGCTTGTAACACTCCAAAGAGAAAGGAAAAATTTAAATCGCATCATATGACCTTTTTTTAGCAACGTCATATGACCCCTATAAAAAAAAATGAATCATTTAATTTACAAGCAGCTTTGCTTGGCAACAAAGTAAACTTCTCCATGTAGGTTCAGAACATCATCTAACAGAAGAGAAAAACAAGTTTAGCCTTTCTTCTACTCATTCGAGATGCTTGGGTCACGCACATGATGCTCGCCAGAGGTAGGTCAGAGCGTTCGATCTGGTGAGAGGATTTCAAAAGTGTGGGACCCCACCCCACGGCTCCAGCGGAAGAGTCTGCACTGATGTAACACAAACCTGTCTCCTCTTTGCCTTTGTTTTCACTCAGGCCCGACGATTCTGCAAAGCATTCTTAAACGAGATAGGATCACACACACACTTAGGGTCTAATGATAAGCAGCTGCTGCTTAAGTGATTTCAGCGCTTGTGTTTTAAAAACATGGTCAACTCCAATGTAATCCACCGTTCCACGCTCTTGGAAGAGCATAGTTGCACTGAAAACCTGGACAAGAGAGAAAACGGAGAGACTTTGAATGGCTGTCGTGTGTTCGAAATTGTTCCCAGTGACCTGACGATTAGTTCTTGCACTAACCCTGATAGAACATCGCATTATGACTGACAGACATGAAGAGCTTAGCGAAGACGACAGAAAAAGCATAACTTAAGGAGGAGGGTCAAATGCGAAGCTGGATTACAAAGTCATGACTGAAACAGTGATCACATCAAAGTAGGCTTTGCGCGGAGATTTGATGCTACGTGACAATGTAAGGTTTTGTTCTAGGAGAAGTTCTCCATGAAAGGAATCCAGATTAACTGGCCACATATCAGTATCATTTAAAATCAAAATTCACCCAGGACAGCGAACGGTTGGAGGACACAGTCTCAGAAAACAACATGTCTTTTTCCTTTCTCCACAGCTGAAGAACTTACAAAATGTAGGTTGATGAATTTGATTAGCGGTCGAGAATGGGACAACTCTGTAATGCTAAGTAGCCTCAACTGGAACACCCAGTTTATGGTAAATTAGGCATTTAAACGTTTCCCCTCCTCCTCTTTTGATAAAATTGGCAGATAAATCTGTATCAAGTTTGTTGAGTGAGAAAGGACGCATTTTTATGCAAGGGTGTCTGTACAGCATCTGGGTTTATTAGCAGTGTAGGTCCTGACACACTCCTCTGAGGTTTTAAGTCTGTCTGTCAGGAGTTTGGCTTAACAATCCAAAGAGTTAGAGTTTTGTTTTCACATGAAACACAAAGCCAACACCTCAGGCTTTTCACTTACCTAAGGTCCCGAGGGGGGGGGGGGGGTGGGGGGGGGCCAGGGGGGGGGGGGGGGGGGTGGGGGTGGGGGGGGGGTGTCTCAGGCCTGGCGCAAATGTTAAAATAAGGTTATAAAATACAGGGCATGGAAGGAAAGCGATACACAATTCCAATAGGACTATTATATTGCTCTTTGCAGACAAATATAAGAATTTCGTTTTTCTATTTTGCTATTGTTTCTAGGCATGGGTGACATCCAACAGCTAACAAAAAAAAACACAAAATAGGTCATTTGATGAAAGCGTATAAACGTCCTCCTGTGTGGTTTTTTAAAATTTTTAGAGAAATCACAGACACATAAGACACACATCACACAATGCTGCCCCGTATATATACAACTAGACCTGCTGGATGCTGTATGTTTTGCACATTTAATGTTTATATGGCACCATTTTTTCCTCGGCTTGTTTGTTTCTGAATGAGCTAGTTGATTTGGAAATGTGAGTGTTGCACATCCTATTTTTGCTTTCCATGCCATGTAAGTTTGCGAAGGTGGGGGGGGGGGGGTTGGGGGGGGGGGGGGGGGGGGGGGGTGGCGGTTTTAAGGCACTCACATGATCTAAGTACACTCTTAAAAATAAAGGTGCTTCAAAAGGTTCTTCCAGCGATGCCATAGAAGAACCCTTTTTGGTTCCACAAAGAACCATTCAGTCAAAGGTTCTTTAAAGAACCATCTCTTTCTTACCTTTTCGTAATCTGAAGAACCTTCTTTCGCCACAAAGAACCATTTGTCAAACAGAAAGGTTCTTCAGATATTAAAGGTTCTTTATGGAACCATTTAGACAAAAGGGTATTCTATGGCATCGTGAAGCACCTTTATTTTTAAGAGTGTATGTCAGAAAGCCTTTAAACCACTAATGGCACATGGAAAATGCTGGGGGAAAATGTCAATATGCAAAGTCATAACTTTCCAAATTAACAGATTTGTCAGTTCACTCAAAACAAATTTACAAGCTACAATAAGCGTTTTGCACATCAAATACATGGCAGTATTCCTTCACTTAAAGTATTCACAGTACGTGACCACATAAATTGATCACTCAAATCCATGCTAAACCAGCATGTCTGTGCATTAGCATCTACAAAATAGGCAGTGTGTGTGTATGTGAGAGGGAAAGTGTAGGATCTTACTGGAGCACATGTTGATCTCTGTCCCACGCACACCATAGTAGCCTGACGGACAGGCATGGAGACACTCGCCATACTGCCTCATCCTCTCCCTCCTCAGGAACAGGAAGAGCTTGGGTTGGCAGTTCATACACCCGTTGTCCTTGGAACACACCGAGCAGCCTTTACAGATGGGATAAGCTCCATAGGTAGCTGCAATGAAGCAAGACACAAAACAGATACTTTTACCAGCTAATAACACCAAAACTTCTTGAACTTGCCACTTCTTATTTCTTTAGACCACATGTCACTTGCTATTCATGGGGGCTTGCCGGGCTGCGGGTGTGGGTGCGGTGAAACATTGGTGATAATTGATCACAAAGTAAAAATAAAATACTGCATTCAGCTATTTATGTGCATATACTGTAAAAGAAATGAAGTGCTAAAATGCATTTAAGATGCAAGTTTACTGACTTCATTGCATTTGTTGTAAAATATATGCATTTAATAACTTACAGTAGAAACTGTCAGATTGGCTGTATTTGCCCTTGCATGCAATCTGCTTTCCATTCTAATATGCACTCGTAAAATAAAAGGTTTATAAATAAATATAGTTAAACACTGACACTTGTGCAAATGTGTATTGAATAGTAAACCAATCAAAATTCTGAAGCTTTCCTAAGAGTTTGGTGGAAGATGCTGAAATACATGAAGACTGCATCCCATATGAATTTAATATTAAATGCTAGTTTGTTTGCTTAAATACAGGACTATTGGCAACTCTAATCTTGACCTACTGTAGTAAGGATACACAGAATGTACAACGCAAACATTTTTTACCCAAAACCAGTTTATCATAGGTAGAATGCAAAATGTTTCAATGCAATTGAAATTGATTTCAGTCAAATGTAATTTATGCAACTTTTAAAACCCACGGGGGAAAATCAACCCATGGCAACAGTTTAAAAGTAACCCTATTTCCTGTAAAAAAACGCGGACTTGGCAACCCTGCATCCAACAAGAGTTGCAGGAGTCAGATTTGACTGATCACAGGTTGAGAGGAGAGATGACTGACAAGATCATACTGGAAGATTTGCTGCTCAACAGATCCATAGCTCATTGACACCATGCTTTGACCCTGAGCACAAACCTTCCTTAAGTTGCTTGCGTATCAAATTTTTGTTGTCAATACCAAAACATACATCTCGTACTGTGGCAAACATTATGGAATTTTCTTTCTATGGCCAAATAATCATTAGATTTCCTTGTAAACGTATCCTTACTGTAATATTCAAAACGCCTTTGGTTATAATATGCGTTGCTGAGAACTTCATTTGGACAACTTCAAAGGGGTGGTTTTCTCAATATTTAGATTTTTTGCACCCTCAGATTCCAGATTTCACATGTTTGTATCTCGGCCATTTCGAAAAAATTAACTTATGATTGGTTTTGTGGTCCAGGGTCACAGATATCTGATCTTCCTTTACACAGAGTGCGTGTGATCGCGAAATCGAAAGTGAACAGCGAGCGCTCATTCAACAGAGATTTCAATACACCGCATATTAATAGCGGCTCCCTGATGCGTGAAAATTATATGCAATATTAGAATGTTTGCGGGAGCAATGGACACAAAAATCACGGGAGCGGGCGATAATGGTCAGAAATTCAACAGGAGCGGGATTAGGAAAACAGTCCCTCGCAGGGCTCTAATACAAAAACGCACACTATGAATGGCGACTGTAGAAAGCAAAAGCCAAATCCCTGACATTTTGGGCGATTTAGAAATCCTGGCCGGGCGCATTTTTTTAAGTTTGAAAAGAGGACATGTCCGGGAAAAAGAGAACATATGGTCTCCCCATGCTATGACCTATGTCGACTGACTAGCCAATAAAAATTCAACATGAAATGACATACCGATCAACATGACATAGCGCTAAAGCTTAAAACAATGGAGGCGAAAAGAAGGAATACCGGTGGAAACCACAACTGACAAAGCTCATACATCTTGCTCTATTTGTTTACCACGGGCGCATGCTGATGATGTTTTATTCTTCTTTATTAACTTGCATTGTAAGTAGTAGGTCCTAATGTGAAGTAATGAAATTGTGCTAATGTGACCACAACTTTCCTGGTTCTCTTCATATAAGACCCCACACTGAAGTAGAAAAAGCAGATTTCTCTGCATTAGGAATTTAGTTTGGACTGCAGAAATCTAATATGAAATGTTTGGATGCTTTTCATTTTTGTAAAAGCTGCTCCACTGATCAAACATTTTGGCACATTTTCAAACTTCATAAACATCCCGTTCACTCCTTCCCACCGCCGTTTCTGGTCTCACTCCGTTTCTGGTTTGATGAGGTATCCGTTAAAGGTGATGTAAATGTCCACATCGTCGCTATAGATGGCGTTCTCGCGCTCACGTTTGTAGAGACGGACCCAGACCTCGTCGCCCTCCTGCAGAGGCAGCATGACGCTCTGGCTCTGCATGATGGAGCGGTCGCTGGGCTGAGCGTAGACGATGGCCTTCTCGCTGCTGTTCTGCATGATGTGCAGGTACGTCTCCTTGAAGTTCCACGTGTGGATGTTCACATTGAAGAAGTAGACTCCTGGGATTTGGCAGCGGTACTTCCCAGCAAACATGTCGAAGTGTTCGGGGGAGTTCACGAAGATGGTGTCGAAGATCAGGGCCTGGTAGTTGTCAATGCTGTGAAGGGACTTCCGTCGGCCCACTGAGAAAGCAGAATGCTGGGATTTGCAGGCGTCACCCGGAGCTCCAG
>JADLZN010011594.1:0-32373 GCA_018155175.1 Sinocyclocheilus anophthalmus
CCCAACGACATTCGTTTCCTTTTTCACAGGCCCTCGGCTATTGGATTGGCCAGCCGCCTGCTTTATTTCTCTTTGGGTGCCAGACCATGCTATTGGACATCCTACATTTTTTTCAGTATATACCTGGCAACCTCTCTCTAACTCTGTTGGGGACAACCAGTTCAGGTCCCCCTCTAATATATTATACTCTTCCAAATCTATCACGGGGGGGTGTTGGTTTCAAGCCATCGACCCTTTGCTGCTGCCTTCTGTTTTTATCCCCGGCTGTCAAAAATTTAAAAAAACTCAGTATTGCTGCCAAATGTCCTATCGTCGTACTTAGCTGCCTGCTTGTAGATCTCTGTGTGGCTGGAATCTGACTTGGAGAACTATTTAGGGGGATAATGATATGTTACTCTTCTGGGATGTATGCGGCTGCGATCTCAATAAGATCTGTTCCGGAAGATGAGTCGGCTTGTCCATGACATTGTGTGAATTGTTGAATGTTTCCCTATGATACGGCAATGCTATATTTCTTGAATGGTTTTATGAATATGGTTGTTTGTTTTGAATATGTATGAATCTTGGATGAAATTTGTTGGAAGGCTCTTGACAGTCAATTTATTGAATTTTTGCTGTCCCTCATGAATAAACTTAGTTTAGAACCAAAAAAAACGATTTTTCTAAAAGGTTACGTGTTCAAAAACAGGTTTTGTTTTTTTTTTTTTTCTTTTTCATTGTGCGTTTCTTGTGTCGATGCATCTAAAAAGATCGGTCCAAGTCTGCTATTGTTGCGATTTTTATGATGAAAACGAAATTCTAGAACACGAGAGGTCATGGAAATGAATCCAGGCTGTACTAGTTTAGAATTGTTAGAGATATCTATAAGATATGATTGGCTATAATGTGTAAGACTTTATAATTGGCTCAATATTGGATTTTTTTTTTTTGTTTTCTTTTTTTTTTTTCTTTTGCTGTTTTTTTTTTTTTTTTTTTTTTTTTTGTTTGTTTCGTGCAATGAGAGTTGACATTTTACCATTACTGCTGTTATGTTTTGAAGTTATTTTTGGAATTGAACTTAAATAATGTAGTAAGAATTTTCTACAATCAACCATAGTCCAGTAGCTCCATGGCTTCATGTGACAGTATAGATCTCTGGTTCACATCTGCCTGACATTGACACTTCAGCAGAGCTTTTCATCTTAACACAAGTACAGTTACTTGAAGCCTATCCTGACCCATAGTGGTCCCCCTTTGACCTCTACTCTGCCGGCCTGCTGCGGTCCTCTGGCTCGATGTCTGACCAGCCCTCAGGCCTATGAGGTAAGACCACATATGCACACACACAGCAGTATTAAATAAGTAGTTTGCTAGTATATAGACTAATATAATGTAAAATCATTGGATTTACAAAATGATATTGGAAAAAATAAAAAATAATAAATGGGCGGTCAAAATGAGATTATAGATATAATCTAAAGTTGATTGCGGATTTGGTTGATGTTAAGAACAATTATTTTTTATAATTAACAATTCTAGAATTATTAAGTGAACTTGCTCTTATATTAAATTTTGTTTTGATGGGTTGAGTGTTTTTGGTAACCACTTTTCAATAGGTCATTAGTTTAACTACATGAGTTTAACAGGAAGATAATAATGAAACTGCACTTACGTACAGCGTTATCTAATCTGTGTTAATGTAATTTCAACAGTTTACTACATACATGTATTCACCATCTGTATCAGTTAGTTAATTGCACTGGAAAACTAACATGAGAACCATCTGTTATTTTTATTAAACTAACATTATGTCGTAGATTAGTAGTTAATTACCAAGTAATAAAGTGTGTATTTGCTCTATGGTTAGTTCCATGTTAGTTAATTTTATATTATAACGAAGTTTCAACTAATGAGGAATCCCTTGATGTAAAGGGGTTATCGCACAGTTTTTTCTAATGATACACAAAAACAAAATATTGAGTCTATTGCTGCTGTTTGTATCTCAGTCTTTTTCAAACGGGTAATGATTTATTATTTACTATAAAAATATAATACAAAAAATTAATAATCATTATAAATATGAAATCGGAAAACTAACATTGATTATAAATATTCTGGTTTACTATTTCAAAATTTAATGATTGTTAATATTATAAACCCGGTCCTTAAATTTCTATATTTATCAAAATAACGTAATAAACAATAAAAACTATACCCCGCCTTATACATTTTATATTGAAAAGGGAGATCCAATAATTGATACATTTGAATTTTAATCCCCAATGCCGATTATTCTCAAAAATGGGCCCATTTTTGGCCAAAGTTATATTTTGGGCGCCAGGTTGTTTAAGGTAAGTAGCTGTCTGGGTTCCTGCAAAACAGGAACGCTTTGGTCTCCATGGCTTGTTTTCTTACGTGATTGCTGCTCTGTGAAATCCATGTTTGAAAAGATAAAGAAGAAAAGACATGACAGACAACAAAACAGCACTGGGGTCTTTTAGCTGAAGGGAAACAGACCTCGGACCAGGCCTGGTCACAAAAATGAATATCTTTCATGTATTTTGCCACTCCTGAGAATGGTGGAGCCGAGATGGCTCATGTTAAATCCTAAAGCTGGAGACACCGTTATCACAGCGGTTTTGAACACAGTTCTATCTTCCTCGGTAAATACCTGCTGCTATTCTATCACAAACGTTCAGTACTGTTTAGATCAGCTGCGTTTGGCTGTGTGCACAGACTATCTAAGGTTTAAATGTGCCGTTGTGGTCACAATGATGCTAAATGGTCCATGCAGAACGGATTGATCACACAGGTCTCTCCCATGTTAACACAATTTATTGCATCTTAATAGATCGGAATAAATGTAATAGAAGGATGGAGCGGTGGGAAAAAAGAGTGTTTGCCAGAACTATAAATTGAAAAACTAGTTCCTTGTACTGTCAGAATTGTGGAGTCATGTGTTTGTCTCAACAACCGAGTGTTTTCGAAAAGACTGGGTCAGATTAATCTCAATAATTACCCAGTTTGCCTGTCGCATTAGTATTAATATACTCTTTTCCGAGCTTGATGGCTTTTCGCTCTAGGACCTATTTAAAACCCGGTCTATTGTATATATGAGTTCATTTTGTCTCTATGTTTTTGTTTTGGACTGCGCATTGTCTGTGTTATTGGCTTTGTCATTGGCATTTTTGTTTCCTACCCCCAGCTCTCCTCTCTGTTATGCAATTATGTTTAGTTTGAGTTCCATAGGATCATCTTAAGTTCAGGTGTTAGGGCGTGGTTGCGCTCATTAAATCTGAAAAAAAAATGTTTTTGTAGATGTATTTAATTGTTCTTTTAACGTTATTTCCTGAATTGATTTGAGCATTTAATGTTGCAGCTGGTTAGTTTAGTTCGCTCTGGTTTAAATCATTTGTATGTGTTGTCATTAGTGCTACCAGCCTTTTTCACTCTTGCAATTGTCCTCAGGGTTAAACGATCGGTTTGTGTTGCAAGGTTTTGTTAGTTCATACTGATTTTTTGACAGAGCACTTTAGGCAGATCAGTCTCTTAGTGATTTAAATGGTTGCAGTATGTGATGATGTCTGAATTTGATGGGATAATTGTTACAGGTTTGAGCCTACGGATGCATTGGATGCAGCAAAAGTAGTGACACACTTATTGTAGGGTTACCGTAGTCGCCCTGTATTTTTTTGAATGGACTCAAGCATGTTTCCAAGAGTTATTTTTATGTTTTGATGTTGGCTTCTTATGGTAACTGTGTTAGCACGTGTGCCCAAAAGCAGAAAACTTACACAATATAAAACCTGTGTCATATTAAGGTAGGGTTCCGGCGTGTCTTAACAACAGTCTTTTATTTGCCCTTTCCACGAATGTAAAGCCTTAAAGTAAGGTGTCATACATTCCTAGATAGTCAGGAGACTTAAATGTGGTTCCAAATATAAAAATATCCTAAAGTAAAGATACAGATGCAAAATTGGAAGATATGAAGTATTTTTTGACCTTCATGTGCTTGAGTCTAATTAAAGTAGACATTTCGTATGTTGATTAAGCATCTTTGTAGGGCATAATTTGTACTAATAATCAATAACTCTTTGGTATTAAACTTTGAAAAAGTGTTGCTGTTTTAATACAAGCCATACAATTAGAGACCATATTGATGTTTGTGTTCAGTTCCAGATTTACTTTTGTCCTTCGCATTTCTCTTTAAGTGAGTTGCTATACAAAAAAAAGCTAAACGTTATCTACATTTTACTCTTTATATAAACCTGCAGATACGCCGCATTGTATGTTATATAGCTGTTAGCGTGGGTTCTTGGGGCTAAAGATATTAAAATAGAGGTTGGTAACTTGCTATATAGTATCGATTAATTAATAGTATTATCCTCTCCATTAATCATGGCAGCTTGGGCCATAATTCATACAAAAAGGCAAGACAGATGTGATTGAGTATGAAAGGTTTAGTGACGAGAAAGATTTACCACAAGAGCTCTTTTTCACTTTCAGGAATATACGCATTTGCCTGGGACGTAAATCATCCAGTTTAATGGTCATATACAAAAAAAAACAATGTCCATATAGTGACCAATCAGTAGGAGGCATCCTCTGAGAACAGGGTTACAATAAGAGAGTACAGGTCTGAGTGCCTTTCTTTTGAGTCTAGAGCATTTGAGAGACTAAATCAAGCCACCTCGAACCATTAACATGGAACGGGGATTATTTAGATCCTTCTCAAAGGATCTAACAGCAGCTATGTGTGAAGCTAACTGTTGGTTAACAGTTTGTTTGATCTGTTGGCACACAGTGTAATCGTGCTTCAGTGACAACCCCCTTCAATAGCACCCAGTGATTCTATGAAGTACCGCTAAACCCAGTGATCTGGGAATGGCAAGCTTTTAAAATGTGGGAGATGGTCTGTTACAGAATGTTTGTTACATCTGCATCATGTGAATAGAGTTGTGTAAATTTGCTGTTTTTCAGTCATTGCTTATGTTGCCTTCAAATCCACCTGGGAAGCTCCTACATTTGAGTTGATCGTTATTGCGATGACACGTTTAATCCAGAAACAAAATATGATAATATAAGTCTAAACAAATAAAATACACATTGAATGATGACAAAAGCTCTTTTTTTCTGTGAAAAAGAAGGAATTTAAGTAAATTGTTATGTTGTTGCATTTGTTACAAACATGGTGGTCATATGATGCGATTTAACTTTTCCTTTTCTCTTCTTGGGAGTTAGTTATCAATGGATCCTTTTTGCGAAAAGAAGGATCTGTAAGTTGCAAAAGACGTAAAGTCTCAAATCAAAAGAACAGCAAGTTCTATTTTTATAAAAGTTAAGAGTGCAAACATCCCGGCCTACATAAAAAGGCGGGCCTTCGTGATAACATGACCACTCACAATATTACGTCACAAATGTGGGAAGAATTGTCGGCTTAACGCCCGCCAAAATGCTGTAATGTAAAGAAATAGAAGGCGTAACTTGTGTTTCTCGCTGTAGATTGTTGTTGCGCCGCCACCATTGTCGTGGATGACGTGTGTGGTTCATGGGAAAGTGCGAAACCTACTTTGTTTTGGGCCTCCTAAAAGACAAGCAGCACAACTTAGAAAAATCAGTGGTTATAAGTTGTATTCTGCTTACAACACTGTCCGAAAAGTCATACCGAAATATTTCCGAGTGTGCTAGCACATTTGCGGAGGCTTACGGGATTTGGTTACCGAGGATGAGGGTTATGCATACAGGCCGGTGTATTTTCTGTTTGTATGCTGTCTGCTTTCTGCTCTGTTTGTATATAGAGAGGGGGGACAGTTCAAACTTTGCCAAAGGACAGTCTGGCATATTTGACTTTACAGATGTAAGAACGTTTCTATTCTTTAAAGAATTTGCCACTGGACGAATCAAACGCGACGTTGAGCAGTGTAGAGTAGCAATGGGTTGTTTGTGTTTTATTCTCTGGTTCTGGCTTTCCGACCCCGATCACAATCATGCAGAGACTATTGTTGGGTGTATGTCTTACTGAGGGCTGGTTTACGGGACAATGTTACGCGTTTCTCGTTGGTTAAAAACAGACCAGTATAAAATCTATCTACTAATCATGTAATGTATGTCCCCACTGGATGCAATCATAAAGCCTTCGTTTTGTAATTTGGTTTTTTGGTTTGTTGTTGCCATCGCGCTCGGGTGTCCACCGGCAGTCACAGTAAGTTAAGGGGTCGTAACATTTCCGGTCCATCGTTGGGTTATTTGGCCATTTACACACGGCGCGACTGGTGCATCTAGTGGAACAATCAGCGGAACACCGAGCTTTTCAGACTTGATGAGCTTTGTAAAGATTCGTAGTGCGTCTTCAGAAAGGCTCGCCGGGGAATTGAGGAGAAAAATAATGTACTAGTATGTGGAAAAAACAATATATGTGTTTTTTGACCCTAAGAGGCGCGTATATGATCTTTTGTGTTGATAAGAATCATTATTTGCGTATTTGGTTGTTACTGAGACTAGGTTGGACATGGCCTTTAATGTTCACAAAAAAACACATTATTGTTTCAAATCTGTTACATTATTGTCGGTCGTCCTGTGGTACTCCGCCTCATCTCTTGCTTAAACACCGCTTTTTGTTTGTCTACAAAGCCCTCCTTCCTGACCAAGCGGCAGTCTGCTTCTGATTGGCAAGATGACCCAGTGCATTGTGATGGCCTCTCGCGAACAACCGCCAGTCAGCACTCACGGAATATGTGTAACCCCCTTTGGCTTAACATAAATCTGTCCTAGTAGTTCATCTTTACATAATAAAGTTGTAAAGATCAGAGCCAGAAAGGCTGGAACAGAGTAGCGTGACAGACCACAGGGATGAAGTGGTATGTGTGCCAGTTACACGTAAGCATATGGTTAAGACGCAGCTTGACTCCACGGTGATCTCTCTCTCCCTCGTCTTGTCATACAACGCAACCGCCGCCAGGAGCACGGGCATGCCTAAGATCATCGCACACACACACTATGTACAATAGAGAAATATTATTAAACAATAATAACAAAACGGTGTGATTCAGAAGCGCCAGATTGGCATAGCAAAGTCAGAATTACCTCCTATCCTAAGTTCACGAAACGGTCGTCCATAAAATACATTGCTGTTCTGTTGTAAGTAATCTTAAAGATTCCTTAACTCGGAGTATACTTTCGGAATGGCCCAATATAGAAGTGCTTGGGCCTTCACAATGAAACCACACAGTCGTTTGCCCTGACAGGCTTATGGCATAAACAACCCTGACAACTGCGGTTACTGAAACCACGCCTTATTTCTTTGCGTGCACATTTGGGCAGCAAATATTTCCACATAGTGAGGTAGAAATGTTGGGGCGTGTTAGAACGAGCCGCCGTTTGTTTAGGGGGGGGTTGGCCAGAGTCTTCACTGACTGGATAAAGAATACTCTTTGGGTGTTGGACTTTTAGTCTTTGAAGCTTCAGTGGTTTGAGGTATTCTTTCATTGACACAATAGAGCTTGTGTAAGCACTCGACCATAAGAGAAAGGCAAACTTGACAACTGGGCATCTTAGGACAGCACCTTTTTTGGAAAGCCGCATACAAACATTCGCTGCAGCTGATACGACAAATACGACAACATACTTTTGTTCGTTTATTTTTTAGCCAAATGTAATAGGGACACAGGTTAATCAACCTACATGAATTTCTGGGAGACAATTGTTGCTTCTCATAAATAAATAATGAAGCCATACAGCCCACATGTGAGTCATTAGAGATTAAATCTTAAATTATGGGGATCATAAGCTGGTATGTTAATATGTGTAGGTGAAATAATTTGGAGAGGAAATGGGATTGAAACAGTTAATTCACACGTAGCAATGGTGCGTAAGCAGCACGACAAGACTTAAAGGGTTTTGCAGTATTTTTCAAACAATTAAATATCACTTCATAAGGACAAGCCTCTAGAATTTTAATTATTATTTTTTTTTTAAAATCTCAAGATATGTCAACATCAAGCTCTATTTATATTTACAAAAGAATTTTGAAATAAGTAATGTTTTTATTTTTTTTCTTTACATGGTCAAGACCTGCTTTTCAGGTTTTGATCAAGATCATTGGTCTTTTTTTTCTCTTGTTTTTTACATAATTTATGCACAATGTCTTATAAATAAATAATGAAGCCAACAGCAACATGTGAGTCATTAGATTACTTTACATTAGTTGATCATAAGCTCGGTTGTATATGTTAGGAATAATTTATGATGGAATGGATGAAAATTAATTCACACTCCAAGGTGGTAATGCAGCCAAGACTTAAAGGGTGTGCATTATTTTTCAAAAATCAAACTTCATAAGACAATTCATCTTCGATTTAATTATTATTTTTTTTTAAATCTCAAGATCTTTCAAATCAAGACATATTCTATTAAAAAAATTCAATAAAATGTTTTTATTTTTCTTTAATGTCAAGACCTTTTCAGTTTTGAATCAAGACATTTTTCTTTTTTTTCTCTTTTTTTTTGTTACACATCTGAAACATTTTTCTTTTTTTTTGTTTTTTTTGTTTACAATTTAATGTAATTTTCTTAAATGTTTATCTTTTCCCTTATACAAATAGCAACAAATACTGTTGCGTCTTTTTTTCTAGACCACTAATTCAGCATGTTGCAACCTTAAGGTTTGTCAGAATTAATCAGTACTGTAGTCTAAAACAAATTAATTTTGTTAAAATACACTACTGGCATTGAAATAACTTGGCAAAAGTATTTACTACCATATGCATGCCTATTATAATATAACAATTTTTCCATTTGGATATCACCAAGAATATTGAGTATATATATTGAGAATATTGATTTAATTTATGAATATTGAGACTTTGTTGGTATAAAGTGTCACATAATTTTTAACTATGATATTCCCAACTGCACTTGAAGGCTGCATTACACACAGGTAAGTGATTTTTCTCTTGCATAAGGACATCTAAGTGTATTTCTCTATTTATCCTGTCTTTTTGTGACTCCACAGTGTCCCTCATGAACCTTTGTGCTGAGCATGAATAGTGTGTGTGTGTCCGACTTGATGTCCCCCTTCATGTCCGACTTGTCACTGTGCTCCGCAGAACCACGAGCCGCTGCAAGACAATGACTCAGACCTCATCCTGAACGAAGGAGATCTGACGCTGACCTATGGCGACACAGCCATCACAGCCAACGGGGCCTCATCCTCCTCCGGGCCCGAAGGATCTGGCGGAAGCTGGGGTGTGAACGGCAAACGCAGCGACAGCACATCGGAGGATGCTCTGGAGCGAGAACTGGACACGCGTGAACATGAGCTCTTGAGCCGAGGCACACGCCTTGTCTTCCCCATGGAGGACCACGCTTGACCCTGCCTCCCAAACCTTAAATCACGTCTCCCTGCGCTCCATACCTCCACTTTTCTTGCACATTGATCCATCAGAACACCCATGACCCCTCCTAAGATGTCATGCAGGGGGTCTGAAAACTTAAGGGAAAAGAAAGATGGAGAGCAGGAGGGTTTGTGCTCTAATTGATGCTGTGGCAGACTCTGATTCTGTGTCTGCCCATGAAAATGTGATTTGTAGAAGGGAAAAATATATAAAACTGCTATTAAGAATGCATATTAAACAGCTTTGGACATTGAATGTCCTTATTGCTGTCATTTATGAGGGATTCATGCCGAACGGTCTCTGCTGCCCTTAACATTCAAATTCATATGATCTCACACACACGCTGCCCGCCGCATATTAACATTTTAGCTTTGTACAAACTAGAAATATGATTGACAAATATGACTGAGCCAGTTTTTGTTTGAACAGCCAGTATTAGGTTAATCTTTTGCATTTAAATGTTCATCTTGCCCATCAGACAAATGAGTGAGCAGCTCATAATGTTTGTAAATAATTTCATGGCAGTGGTGTTCCTGAAAGCTCACTAACACAATGGCAACATGGACATGAGTGCATGCTAATCTCATGACTGCATACGGGAACCTTGTAGTACTTAACTCTAGTGAGTTGGGAGTTTACACTTCCTGCAATATCTTGGTTGTACAAATGCCAAGTTGACGTGCCGGTCATTGTAAATATGAATGTTGATCTGCACAGCCATGTTTTCATTTTCTCTCTTTTAAACAGCTGGATGCAACAAGTGTATGAGCCATGCAGTCCTTGCATGTATTGCTTTATTATATTAACATATTAACCACTTGCACACTCGCAGCCAGAATTTGAGATGCAGAATGATGTAATCATCAAGGAGTCTTCATATCTGCATCAAACAATTTGCGTTTGTGGCATTCCTTTTGCGCCTCTTTACATTAGAATGTTCTTGAAGGTGGATCTTTGCATTATGTATGAGTTGCTAATATGTGGCAGTCTGCAATTCCGAAATCAGGAGTCTGAAGTGTTCGGCATGATGTTGACCCGGCTGTTTATCTGTTCATACAGTAAACGCCAATACGCATTCCTTCCATCCTTCCTGTCTAGAAGTGAATGTTAATGAATGCAAGACTAAAGTCCAGGAGTTTAGTTAATAACTAACTTGCAGATGTTTGAAATAAGTCATCATTCATTCTGATTTATATTCAACACGATAAACTAACTTTGCACTCTTTCCATTCAGTAACCTTTACAATTGTCTGCACTTGCGCCTGTCTGTTTCCTTCTAACAGAGCTTTTTGAGTTGTTTGAGGAAACATATCACTTTTCAACGGAATCCAGTGCAACATCTGACTAGAACTTAAATGTGAATTAAGGAGATTTGCACTATCATGTGGAGTTTCAGCTAGCAAATGAGCCTTATGGGCTTCGTGGCAATCGTGGTTTGAGGTGCAGAACCTTAAACCGGCTGTAGCAAAAGACTGAATTCACATGTAATCCGGCTATGAAGTCACTCTGAATGACTCTTCTAACATGTGAGATCCCTGACCTTACTATGGTGGACTTGTGTGTACCTTCAGGATATGTAACTCCCTCCTGTAGCATTCATCTTTTACTTGCTGTTTTGCATGTCAGTATATAAACAAACAACAAAATCCATTATCAATCTGCCATTTTTGTCTGTGATGTATGAAACACCAAAATGCTCAGTTTTCCCATTTGGATCCCTATAATTATGTATAATAATTCTTATTATTATACATAAAGTATACACAGCCTGCCAAATATTGTGACAAAACTGTGGTATGGATTGTAGTTTAAGAATTGTACATTTAAAAAAAAAATAGCCAATGTATCAAAGCGGGCTACAGTAGAAATACCTAAATAAGGTATTTGATTTATTTTATGTCATTAAATAAGAATAATAAAACAAGAAAACTAGTGTTTACAACAAAAAATGTATGTACAAGTTTTATTAATAAATAACAGATTTGTTCATTTATTAAATCTGATGGTTCACATAACTTGAGTAAATGTTTAAAATGTCAAAATGTTAAAGGGGACATCTGATGCAAAATTCACTTTTACATGGCGTTTGCACGAGTCTTAGCAGTGTGTGGACACAACCACCCTACAATGATAAAAATCCATTCACTGCTTTTTTAATCCCCAAAAAACCTAAACAATCTGAATAATCAAGAGTTTTGATTTTCTGAGCAATATGACGTCATATTGTACAAGCCATGACCGCTGACGGATTGTCCTGTATTATTAGCATATCTCCGCCCTCAGCCAGTTGTACGCTGTCCACCCTTTTCTCCACGCTTGAGCAGCTGAAGCGAAAAACAGACTCGAAAGCAATGCAGGTGTTTTGTAGTTGGATGTAAAAGTGAACATAAGAGATCATATCCTCCCGACATCAGAGCCGCTGAGGCCGCAGTGGATTTTTTTTTTTTCATGGTAACACGCCAATGAATACACCTAAATTAATTTATGTCTGTGCAAATCATTTTACTTCAGACTGCTTTCTGAATGAGGGACAATTCAAGGCAGGTTTTGCTAAAAAGTTCAAACTCAAGGATGGACCAGTACCCACTGTTCATAATCCAGCTGCACCTCAAGCAGAAGTAAGTCCCACACTTTATATTTGTGATTATTTGAGAATCACCTTTCCTTTTCCACAGAAGAGAGGGGCGGGGTGAACAGAGCTCATTAGCATTTAAAGGGGTAGTTCACCCAAAATGATAATTCTGTCATTAATTACTCAGACAGCAAGGTAACTACCACGGTCAGGGTCCAGAAAAGTACCAAGATGATTGACAAAGTAGTGACATCAGTGGTTCAACACAAAAAGTTACGAAGCTACGAGAATAATTTTTTTGCGCAAAGAAAACAAAAATAAAGACTTTATTCACATTTTCGTCTCTACTTGTCACTTGTGGATCGCGTTCACGACAGTACCATGACGCGAGTGTGTGGCGGCGCTGACCCAGATCCGGCGTAATGAAGTCATCACACTGGATCTGGGTCAGCGCCGGCACACGCTCACGTCATGGTACTGTCGTGAACGCGCGTCCAAAAAAGTATTCTCGTAGCTTCGTAAAAAAAATCACGGTTGAACCACTGATGTCACACGGACCTACTTTGTCGATCATCTTGGTACTTTTCAGGACCTTGAACGTGGTAGTTACCTTGCTGTCTATGGGACGGACAGAGAGCCCTCAGATTTCATCAAAAATATCTTAAATTGTGTTCCGAAGATGAACGAAGGTCTTACGGGTTTGGAACAACACGAGGGTGAGTAATTAATGACAGAATTTCATTTTGGGTGAACTAACCCTTTAAAGCGACATGCACCGAAACGGTTAGGTGTAGCTGTTTTTAACCAAAGTATGTTACAGACATTTCATGAAGACCCTAACGAATCATACCAACTTGTGTAAAATGGGCATCCGATGACCCCTTTAAAAATGGATAATCATCTAGCATTTCTCCTAGAGCACAAAACACCTGTATCCATAAAGAATGATTGTGTGTTTTGGTTTTAGATGAGATGTTCCGGTCATTTAACTATTCAAATTGCAATCCTATCCTCTTCATACACAAATGAACACTACATTCTGCACAGCCTAACAGCCCAGTGCAGACTTCATACAAAAAGAACAAGCAGGTGATGTCCAGGGGGAACTGTGAGATTTCACACCAGTGGGAGTGTTGCGAGTTAGGGGAGAGAAATCTGAATTTCCTTTGGGGAAAATTCTTTCTCCATCTCCATCCTCTTGATCTTCAGTTCATTGAATTGCACTTTGTGCCTCAGATAAGTTCTGCATTCATTTTTTTTGGGGGGGGGGGGTTGGTACCACAGAAACTGGAGTGTCCTTGCATGATCCTCTTTTCATTCATTGTTGATGAATACAGGAATGCCTAGGAATATTTTCATTATGAAATCCTCCCAACGAACTGAACACTGAATGGGATGTCAGTCTCCAGGCCTAGTGCATGTGCAACAGCACGAGTGCATGTAAAGACTCGGTCTTGTGTGTCTGATTATGTGCTGCTGGGGATTGGGCAGGGATTATTGAGGATGAAATCTGGCTGTCAGGACACAGCCGGGACTAAGCCTTTGGTAGCCATTTCATTCTCTCTTGCTGAACGTGTTTCCTCTCTGTTATTGTTAGTCTTTTTCTTACAGGATTCTTGTCAGTATTATTTGAGGTCGATGGGTTTGTAAGTGTCTCTTCTGTCGTCTACTCTGCACCCCATGACGGCACTGTGAGGGAGATCTCGGGGTGTTGCTCCTCAGCTCCACTGGTGTGTCGTACCTTCTGGTGTAGCTTCATATCCGGCTGTTCCCCCTCTGTCCTCCTGTTCCTCCAGCACATCAGGCTTCTACAGCAAAGAGGGGAACAAAACTATGAGATGGCGCCAACGCCGTTTTGGTGTGATATATCGGGATGTTTACAGAAAACAATGATTCTATACAGAATGTCAACAAAGTTCAGTCGTGAAAGTAGTCTAATTTCTGTCCCGCTAGTATTTGTCAGATATTCAGTGTGATGGTTTAAATTGAAACAATGCGTGTTCCTATAGGCCTACTCATACTGGAAGTGAAAATTAGTTTGATGGTTATTAGTAATATTTAAATTATTATAAATGTATTTCAAATATAATAGTAATCTAATATTAGATTATCTAATAAGTACTAATGTTGGTTGTTTCTTTTGGTATTTGTATTACCCTCCAAGACAATTGTTATGTTTATGATAGCCAGTAGTAGATTGTAATTACATTATTACTATCATAATGATAATAATAATGTTAAAATATTATATTATGCATTTTACATATACTAATGTTATTTTTACCCCCAAAAAAGTATTTTTGATAATTAGAATATTAATAGTATAATAATAGCTAGATTACTTCATATATAATAATTTAAATGTATTACCATATAACTAAATAAATTTGTTTTGATAAATTCTAAAATTAATATATTATGGATTTTTGTGTCTTTGGATTTCGTATTAACCTTACCAAGACGACACACATTTAGATTTTAGAAGTTATAATATGTGTTATAACATACATTTTTATTTAAGATTAGATTAAAGAAATTATTAGTTTTCGCTTTTTGTTTTAACTCTGAAGATCCATTATAGATGTTTTACATACATCAAAATAAATAAAAGTTCAACTATTAATTAGGTAATAACAGCATATTACTTCATATATAATAATTTACAATGTATTACATAGTACTACATTAAAAAAAAAAAAAAGAAATAACTTCTCTCAAATTAATATATTAATGGGTTTTTGTGTTCTTTTGATTCTATTAAACCCACCCAGACTCCCACATATAGATTATAGAAGTTTAATATGTGTTATAAATTACATTTATTTTAAATATTAGATTATACTGGAATATATTTATAGTTTTGTGTTTCTTTTGTTTAAACTCATCATATTTATTTATTCATATTATTGATTTTTTTACATACTCAATAATAATAAAAGTTCAATTTATAAACAAATGCTATTTATATAATAAATGTTAGATTAATAGTAAATGTATTACTAGCTTTTTGTTGTTGTGACACCCAAGCATTTTTGAAAATAAGGTTGTGATGAGCTCTAGGTCTTGGAGGTGGTCTCATCTGGTACTGGGGGACACTTAGAGGTCTGTACTTGTCAGCCGTGTACTTCTGGTGTCAACATGTCTAGGTTTAGTCATGGCACAGCCCTCACAGATTGAGCTGGTGACAGGCTCAGCTCAGGGAGCACTGGTCCCTCCAGGGACTAACCAGCACAAAGCAGTCCCTATTTCAGCCTGTTTCCATCACGTGTGGTCGGTCCGTTAGGTCACACCAGCCCCCCTCATCACATGACTCTGATAGTGATAACAAAGAAGCCTGTATCATGATCCATCACTCTGTTATACAGCACCGTTTACATGCCTCACCATGAAATCAGACTCGAGCATGATGGCTAATTGATTTGACACGTACTGCTGTCGGATATTTTTTACTGGTCACAGTGCTGAGAGGATATTTATGTTATGTTGTGCTGGCTTGATTTACAGCATTTTTAACCACTGTATCGGCTACAGTAAAAATAAAACTGGTGATTTTGCTGACCCGGGTCTGTTTGGATATGACTAAATTAAGCCACCATATAACTTTCACTTTCTAGAGTTCAAGAGGACAGTATTAACCCCATGACTTCACTGGCAGCATCAGTTTCACACTGGCTCAATGACCCTGGCTCAACTCGACTCTTCTATTGTCTCTTTTTAATGTTCATGATCATTAAATGCTGAAAATAGTGCACTGATTCTGCACTTTTGCCCTCACCAATGTTTTTACAACAATTACTGACTGAAATGGTACACTTTAATCCAAGGTCCTGTATGTTGTTAACATTAGTTTGTAAAAATAGCTAACATAACAACAAACACTATATTTACAGCATTTCTCTTGGTTAACATTTCTACATATACAAACATTAATTAACAACATAAATGATCATTAATCTAGGTAAAACCTTTTGTTTGTTTATGATATATTATGCATTACCTAGTGTTAATAAACTGAACCTTGTAAAGGGTTCCCAATGGTAAAAATAATAAAATTATGCATGTGAATTGATGTTTTTAGCTAAACAAGAATCCGACGGGAAATCAATAAATTTATAAAAGATCACGTTTGCTTCCCCAGGGTTGTTGAGCATTATAATCAAACTTGTCTGCAAAGACAGATTATTATGAATAGTATATAGCTCAGACCAGGGGAGTTGTGGCATAATGGTGTAGAGAGTCAGGACTCGTCACCCAAAAAAGGTTGTGGGTTCGAGTCTCGTACCGGCAGGGATTGTAGGTGGGGGGAGTGAATGTACAGCGCTTTCTTCCACCTTCAATACCACGACTGAGGTGCCCTTGAGCAAGGCACCAAACACCCAACTGCTCCCCGGGCGCCGCAGCATAAAAAAATGGCTGCCCACTGCTCCGGGTTTGTGTGTGTTCATTGCTGTGTGTGTGTGCACTTTGGATGGTTAAATGCAGAGCACTAATTCCGAGTATGGGTCACCATACTTGGCCACATGTCACGTCACTTTTTTAAAATTTACAATAGAGCAAAACATATTGTGGCAGCTACAGCCTGTTTTATGATTTATTATTGCGTATTACAGGCTAATAGATTTTTTTATCAATTGAATTGACAGTTTAACCTTATTGTTCATATTTTATGTTAACGTAATAATGTAATATTTAATAATTAAATATGTAGTAATGTGGCATTTTTAAAAAAATATTTAAAGATTTTATTTAAATTCTTTCAAGCCGCTCTAAGGCCGGGTTTAACAGGATTGGCCAATAGTTTAATGAGGACATTGAAATAATATTAAAATGCCTTAGAAAAAAAACCATTACTGTTGTGCATCTTGAGACAAAACAAGGGCACCGACATACAGGTGCATCTCAATAAATTAGAATGTAGTGGAAAGTTCGTTTATTTCAGTAATTCAACTCAAACTATGAAACTCGTGTATTAAATAAATTAAATGAACACAGACTGAAGTAGTTTAAGTCTTGGTTCTTTTAATTGTGATGATTTTGGACAAAAACCCACCAATTCACTATCTCAAAAAAAAGAATACTTCATAAGACCAATAAAAAAACATTTTTGGCCTTCTGGAAAGTATGTTAATTTACTGTTCATGTACTCAATACTTGGGAGGGGCTCCTTTTGCTTTAATTAATGCCTCAATTTGGCGTGGCATGGAGGTGATCATTTTGTGGCACTGTTGAGGTGGTATGGAAGCCCATGTTTCTTTGACAGTTGCCTTCAGCTCATCTGTATTTTTTGGTATCTTGTTTCTCATTTTCCTTTTGACAATACCACATAGATTCTCTATGGGGTTCAGGTCTGGTGAGTTTGTCAAGCACACCAACACCATGGTCATTAAACCAACTTTTTGTGCTTTTGGCAGTGTTGGCAGGTGCCAAATCCTGCTGGAAATGCTGGCTTCCAAATTAAGTGATAATGTACAAAACTGCTCTCATCTGTAAAAAGAGGACTTTGACCACTGGGCAAAAGTCAAGTTAGTCTTCTATTAGACCAGGTAAGACGCCTCTGATGTTGTCTGTGGTTCAGTAGTGGCTTAACAAGAGGAATATGACAGCTGTAGCCAAATTCCTTGACACGTTTGTGTGGTGGCTCTTGATGTCTTGACCTCAGCCTCAGTCCATTCCTTGCGAAGTTCACTCAAATTTGAATCGATTTTGCTTGACAGTTCTCATAAGGCTGCGGTTCTCTCGGTTTTTGTGCATCTTTTTCTTCCACACTTTCCTTCCACTCAACTTTCTGTTAAAATGCTTGAATACAGCACTCTGTGAACAACCAGCTTATTTGGCAATGAACTTCTGTGGCTTACCCTCCTTGTGGAGGGTGTAAATGATTGTCTTCTGGACAACTGTCAGATCAGCAGTCTTCCCCATGATGTGTGTAGCCTAGTGAACCAAACTGATAAACCATTTTGAAGGCTCAGGAAACCTTTGCAGGTGTTTTGAGTGGATTAGCATGTCACCATATTCTAATTTGTTGAGATAGTGAAGTGGTGGGGTTTTCTTAAATGTGAGCCAAAATCATCAATTAAAATAACCAAAGACTTAAACAACTTCAGTCTATGTGCATTGAATTTAATACACGAGTTTCACAATCGGAGTTGAATTACTGAAATAAATGAACACTTCCACGACATTCTAATTTATTGAGATGCACCACCTGTATATTTTAAGATCAATCACATCAAGAAACACACGGTGGTGTGTGTTCACTGCTGTGTGCACTGTGCCTTTTTGGCCATGGGATATAAACGAATTCAAGAGTATGGGCAACCCTCTGTATTGCGAGTAAATCACTCGCATATGCTAAATCTTCACTCTGGGCGACTAAAGGATGTCTAATATCAGCCAATGGCTAATACATTCTCAGATTTTACTCGCCAGTGTGTGAGTTGGAGGCTAAGTATAAGTTAAGCACAGATATATTTTCACTCGCCGAACGCTCTCTGACTGAGCACTTCAGAGTTTCACTCACCGTCAAGCGATCTGTGCTATTTTTCAGTTCATCTCAATGGATACGTGCAACGCACAACGTACTGTAAACTCTAGTGTGAAGGCGCACGACTCGCCGTCTCTTTGTTTCACACACACGCAGAGAGAGAGGGAGAGAATTGACGCACTACCTATGCGCGCTACATGTAAACGTGCGAATTCTTTGTTGTTGTAAAAATAACAGGGGCCTGTGGAATCCTGTGAGCTCTTGTAAAACTGCCGGTTTCTCGTAGTCGTTAGTGGGCGGAAACTAATGCACAAACGGCACCTCCATTGGCTGAGCTCACTATTATCGTCCTGTTGATCTTCAGCAAATCAGTCGACGCGAACGCCAACCAACCCGGATTCAATAGTCATGAATCCAGTGCTGTCATAAACATCTTGGTGTTATTAGTAGAATTCGTATCATTATGTAATCAGTATTTTTGTTAGTTTTTCCGCAAATTTTTTTTTTTTTTACAGAAACACTGAATAACCAAAAAAGCACCACCACCAGTCCAAAGTTCAGTTAAAATGACTAATATGCACTCATACATGGTTATCAAGTTTTAATTCTAATTACTAAAGTTATATCATTAAATAATATTGATTATCATTTTATAATGCTTGACTGACTGATGTTAAGTTAACTTTCAGATATTTATAAAACTGTGCCAGTTTACAAACAAACAAAATCACTATATATACTAGGTATAATGTGTATATATATACTATATATATATATATACAACCTATATAGTATAAGATATATATACTATATATATATTATATATTACATATATCGATAGATATATATATATACCATATATATTACAGATATATGTATATATTATATATATTGTGTGTGCAGTGTTGTGGGTAACGCATTACAAGTAACGCTAGTTATGTAATCAGATTACTTTTTTTTCAAGTAACTAGTAAATTAATGCATTACTTTTTATTTTACAAGAGAATATCTGAGTTACTTTTCCAAATAGTAACAGTTACTTTGTTTTCTCATGTATTGACTGACAGCTCTCCTGTCCACATGTTGAGAGAAATCAGAAGATGTTACTGTAGTTCTAAAATAAATATGAATATGCATTAATTCATCTCACTCACAAAAAAAAACTGATTCAGTATTCCTCAAAATGAATAAAAATAATGCAACTCAGAATATGACGCAAACCTGCAATAATTAATGTTAAACAACACAAATATCCTTTAAGTATTTAATCCCATTCTATTAACCAAATGTCTTTGCTTCTGACCTTCGATGATCCAGTTCAACCGTACTAATAAGAACAAATACTCTCGAAAACCCCAAAAAAAAAAAAACATTTGTGTGTCTTTTTTTTAAGTGTGTTGAAATGTCTTCTTCTGCCTTCTACTGTACGGACGTAAATGTACTCTCCCTTCAGCCTGAGGCTTATTCATTTCACTTTTGGTGTGAAAAGGCTTTTATATTTGCCAAAAATAGAACTTTTTTATTTTAAAAACAAACAAGCAAGCCCTGTCCAGATTTAAAAAGTAACGCAAAAGTAACATAACGCATTACTCTCCATAAAAAGTAACTAAGTAACGTAATTAGTTTCTTTTTTAGGGAGTAACACAATATCGTAATGCATTACTTTAAAAGTAACTTTCCCAAACACTGTGTGTGCTGTGTGATGTGTATATGTGTGTAGTTTATGGGTGTATTTATTGTATGTGTGTGGTGTGTTGTGTGTGTATGATGTATTGTATTTCAGTCTGGTGAGTAAACAAAAAAATTTACTAGCCAATGGCGATTAAATTGCCAAGGTGTCCATAGAGGGCTGTGGACACCATCACTTGGCCACATGTCACCACTTTCACACCAGACTTGTGCTTCCAAGTATTGTTATAAGGCGGTCAGTCACTCAGTGTTGGGCGTGGCATTCACATATACTGCACACAGCGCATAACGGCACACTGCCCATAAAATCAATTTACTAGTTGCAGTGTTGCATAGTCAATCTCAGACGGACACTCTTCTCATGTAACAGACGGAGGCGTCATACTAACTAGATGAATGTAAAACTAACCCATCTAACAAATTTCTACTCAGCACAAATCTAAAGCAGCAGAAAATATGCCCCATCTTATCATCTGTTTTGCATTTGCACACATCTGTTTGACCTGATAAAGAGAAGTACAGCACGCAGTGACCCTGTTCCACATATTACATGTAAATATCATTCAATTACAACAGGAATCATGTTAAATAAAGGGCAATTCCCTTAAAAATATACTATAGTGATAGTGTGTGTTTAAAAAAGGTACTGTAATTCTATGCCCACAGTTCATTGTACTTTTCCTTTAAATTTAAAATCACATTTGTGAAATAATAACACATGTACATGCTTGAGTATTAATTCTGTACTTATGTAATAGATATGTCACTGTATAATAGTTGTCACTAATTCAGTAACCTTATAAAAATGTACAGTTGGGCAGTACCAGATACAGTAAAAAATTTGTGGTGGGTTAAGTTTTTTTTTGAAAGATGTCTCTTATGCTCACCAAAGCTACATTAATTTGATCAAAAATACAGTAAAAACGTATTATTTGAAATATTATTACAATTTAAATAACTATTTTAATTATTTATATAATAATATTATATTCTAAAATGACATTTATCCTGTGAAGCAAAGCTGAATTGTCAAATTCAAATGCTAAACTTCATAAATAAATTCGTATGTTAAAAACTGTTGTGCTGCTTAATATTTCTGTGGATATTGTAATACATATTTTCAGGGATCTTTGATGAACAAAGTTTAGGAATATAAATATTTTGTAACATTATAAAACTCTTTACTGTCACTTTTGATATGAAGTTATTCTTTTGTTGAATATAAAAGTAATTAATAATAATAAACTTAATGACCCCCAACTTTTGACCAGTAACCTTACTGTTATTTATTATGGGTTTTGCCATGGTTTCTTTGCCAGTTGGAGTTAGTTCACCCAGATAGTTCATCCAAAAATGAAAAGACTGTCCTCATGTACTCACGCTCAGGTTGTTCCAAACCTGTATGATTATCTTTTTTCTGTTGAACACAAAAGAGATATTTTGAAGAATGTTTATGGTCGCCATTGACTTCCATAGTATTAGTACCATCAACACCATCTTTTGTGCTCAACAGAAGACAGAAACTCATACAGGTTCGTGGGAAGCAACCTGGTGGTGAGCGAAATTATAAGTTGTTTCCCTTGTGGGTGAGTGAACTATCCCTTTACACACTCTGTACATCTGTAATAATACTGTAAAGCTAATGTAAAGTGTGACGGGATATACTTTGTGTATAAGTCTCAAAAACGTCCATCATGATGCCCAATAATGCTGTTATTACACTAAGTTCTGTCACCAAACCTATGTATGTTTATAGGTGACATCTTGCCGCACTTGTTGACATTGTGTTGACATTCAGAAACGTACACATACCATAAACTCATGTTTTGGTGGTTTTAGGTCTTGTCCATGTTCATCTTCTGATAGCCCAGCTGTCTCATGACCTCACTGCAGTAGGCTTCAACCTGGTTCACCTGCTCCACGTTCAGCCTTTCCCTCCAGGCGTAAATAGCCTCTTTGGCATCTCTGGGTGATATGAGGAAAGGTTTATCCGACGAATAGCCCCGTCCGTGGGTCATGTTCACCGCAAACTTCTCCATGGCCGGAGAAAGGGTGAGGTTGGAGAAACGGTAGAGCCTCTGGAGCTCGTCCACGGGTCTGAGGACCAGGTTTTCGTATTTCAGCCGCATATAGTTTCTCTTCACCCACGGCGGAGCGTTCATTACGAGCAACATGTCGTTGAGCCAGTTATCGCATATTAACTCCATCGCGCTCGAGACGTAGTTCTCGGCTCGATGGACCCTGTTGCTAGGCACCAGAAGGCGCTTGTATTTGTCACTCTGCTTCTTGCTCCTCAGCACCTGTATGCTCTCCTTTACCAACGCTAGCTTAGACTTCATCCGAGAATTGTGCACGGCCCGGGGGTCGCGAAACAACTGGACTATCTGGAGGTTGATGGCGGGATCTCGCATAAGGGGAAGCAGAACCGCCAAATCTAAAACCCGCACGTCTTTGATGACCATCACCGGGTACTTTTTGCACTCTTTCTCCAGCTCTTTGAGGTCTCTGGACCGGCATTTGCTACACACGTCTCCTTGAACTAAACCGATTTCGTGTTTCTTATACGCTTTGCAGAGAGGCTCGGAGCAAATGACCTTGTTTGTTTTCCAGCCGAATATAAAAGAGGTGGTTACGTTGGACGAGCCTGCGTAGAGTTTTAAAACTGAGAAATCACATCTAAACAGGGAGTTCATCATGTCTCTCACTGCTCCTTGTAAACTGCCCGCATCTCCGGGATAAAGCGCCTGCCACATATTCCACATGGGCTCGTATAAATAAAACACATCGGGATGCTGATTAAATAATTCCCCTAGAAAAGAAGAGCCTGTCCTCCAGGTTGCGTGGAGGTATATGTGCGTTCTGGACTGACTCCTGTTGTCATAGTCCTCCACCTCCGTTGAGTTGCCCGTCCTGGTGCTACTCCACAGGGCGATGGTGCTCTCCAGATCGGGACACTTTTGTTGCTGATATCCATCTTTAATGTAGGACGATTTGCTCCGGTAATCTAGTACGTAGGGAATTAAAAGCAGCGCCACTGAATATCCTAGAATTAAGATGATGTATTTTTTCTGAAGCCTTCTCTTCATGGCCTCAGCGGAGTGAGAGACGCGAATCTCGGCGAACTGCTCGACTCCAGGCGCCTGCCTCGACGAATACTGTTAGATTACAGCAGTAAAGTTTAGAGGGAGGAATCTTTTTTTCTCGGCAGTATTGTGACAAGTCCCGCCTTCTGTGCCAGGATTGGCTAGTGGGAGTTGCGCAAAAACAATTGTGATTGGATAGTTAGAAGGTCACTCACGAATCGTATCCAATAGTGATTAAGGGAGGGGAGAAAAATACACCAGCTTCGACTCCTTATCAAAATATGAGCACAGTTAATAAAATAATTATGCATGCACTGTATTTTTCCCCTTCTGCTGTCGAGGTAATGCAAGACATGTTGTGATTGGTTGTCAAGGCAGCCAATCAGAATTTAGCAGCCTCTGTCTGCATTTAAAAGTTAATGGCCAAACGGATGTTTATAAAAGTTAACATTGTTGATGCAGATGAAATGTGGAGGATGTTAACTGTGACAAGATGATTATCAGGCCAGTTTACAGTGACACCCCGTGTGTCCCATGTGTGCATACTATCCAACCCTATCTGCCCTAAATAGTATTGAAAATGATAATATCACAAGAAGATTAGCATGGATAGTGTGCACAAGTTGGGACGCAGGCAGAGGGTGTGTGTGTGGATGTGACTATGAGACAGTGCGGTCCCGTTAAGACGCAATTGCATGATGTGTTAGTATGTCCCAAAGCTTGCTTACTCTTCTACTACACACTCTAAAGTGTGTACTTTTTCTTCACCAAAAAAGTACATACTTTAAGGGCATAGTGACACATTTGGACGCAGCCTGTGTCGCGTCATGTTTGGGCCTGTTCGATAGATGGCAGTAATGCGCTCTCCTGCCTTATTATTGTTCACACGGCACCATAGAGATAGCATCTGAAGTGATGGAGGCGGCAACAGGGGAAATGATAATAAATGTATTAATGATAATCAAATAAACTCATTTAAACTTTGCCCTAAATTCGACTTTCGCCATTGGATTATATTCAAGAGATATCATTTACGCATATTTTGTTTTATGTAGCGAACACCCTTTTTATGGGGTTCTTGTTTTGCTAGCCGCAGCTGTTGACAACGGCTCGCCTCTGTCAGCATCACAACCAAAAAGCAGGTCTGTGCTTATAAACAACTCTATCTATCTATCTATCTATCATCGATCTATCTTCTCAGTCAGTTTGTCTGTCTGTCTTTGTCTGTCTGTCTGTCAGTCTGTCTGTCGTCTGTCTGTCTGTCTGCCGGCCTGCCCCTGCCTGTCTGTCTGCCTGTCTGCGTCTGCTTGTCTAGGACTCAGGAATTTCCCCTTGTGTTCAGTTTGAAACCGTGAATCATCAGAATGGCTCATGGAGCGGTTGAGAAGGAGCCTAGAGATGAGACAGGAGGCTCATCTCACAGTTTACTTCCACTCGGATGAGGAAGATCAGAACTTTGACAAATGGCTTTCCAGACATTTGACTGGTCCCCCCACACCTTCAAGATAAGTATTTTTCAAGTGAATTTCACTTACACCCGCCTTCAGTTATTTATCACTTTCATGGCTTGCATGTATGCTGACCCCAAAGGCACCCAAACCGTGAAGAAGAAATGGAGGAAATACAAAAAAAAAAAAGTAAATGAGTTTGGAGCCCTAGATCCAATTAAAAAACTAAACACTTTATGTTTCATTGTTTTGCACATAAAAAAACCAATAGAAAGCTGTCATCATATTTTTTCCCTTCTGGATAGGTTTCATCGTTTCCTTGATGTCAACAGACATAATGTGCAACGCTCCATTAATGGGTAGGAAGTCTGAAGCTTTGAACAATTCTGGGCACTTTTTTCTGATATGCTGATATTTTGATATTATGATATTTTTTGTTATTAATTATTGTGGTTTCTCTTTCTCCCAGGATTCACGCGAAACTCATGGTCCACTCTGACTTGAGTAAAGCAGAGAGTTGGTTACGGCTAACTGAAGAATTTCTCAGTTCTCCTCTTCCTAACACTGAGGGAATTAAGGTGGGAGAACACTAACATCATTCAGATATTACTTGGAACACTACATATGCTGAATATGTCTATTACTCTGTCTGTTTTCAGTCTGACGTCCACTATAGTGTGGTGGCTTTATTGCTCCATCTGTCTGACTCCCCATCCAACACAAATTACTGCGAAAGACCTAGATTAAAAGAAACAGGTTCAGTTTTTTTTTGTGTCAACACCTGTATACCATTGGACAATATTACTACTAATGTATCCACAAATTAATGTTTATTTCTACAGAGAAAGAAGACAAGTTTGATTGGGCCAAGTACCTTATGGAAGGAGAAGATATTGATACTGGACCCTTTCCAGACACTCCAGTGAGTGAACGCTGTTACACTGTTAGATCAGATCTGGTCTAACAGTGATATATGATCTAGTATCATATATTAAAAGGCTGGGCGATATGGCATATAAATGATTTGTCAGTACTTTTAATCTTATTAATTTAAATATTTATGCATTTGCTTTTAATTAACTCTTGTTCCTTTCCTCGGGGTAGATTTTTTTTTTAATTCAGTGGAGTCATGGTTTTGCCTTTTGAAGTAAATTTAAAATATAGAAAGCGAAAACAGTTTGTATTTTTATTTGATGTAAAATATGGTCAGATTTTATTTAAAATAACCAAGCCACTAAATAAACATGAAGCAATGTTATTTTAGTATCATTGATATACTAATATAGTTTTTGTTAATACTTTGAATTAGATTTTTTTCAATTGTATTTTATTTCGTCATTTTGTGAAGGTGTTTTAAAATGCCATATAGTTTTTTTAAAGGGATAGTTCACCCAAAAAAAATCATCAAAATTCAATGCATATTTAATGAAACATTTTAAACAAATTGAAATGGCTTGACCCCTCAATGCTATTCTATACTATATATAGTTAGCCATAACAGAGAACCACAGGTCGTTTATTTGGCAGGAGTGGTCTGAGGATGAGAGTGAAGAAGAAGATAGCCAGCAGCCCCTGAGCAGAGAGGATTCTGGTATACAGGTGGACAAGACGCCACAGGAGGACCACGAGCAGAATGACAAGACTGTCCAAGTCACCTGGACCGGTATGGGACAGTATCAGCGCATTTTCTTATAGTAGCCCTCAGTTAATGAAAGTTTTTTTTATTTTTTCAGAATTCCTAGTTCTCACTGAGTCTTGTTCTTGTAGTGGGTGAGCCGGACTCCAGGGCTTGGTTGGACCAGCATATTGTCACTTCGTATTGGGTTCCCAACTCTCCACGCTTTCCACACAGCCTCCACTTGCACTCCAACCTCTACAATGTCTGGTAGGACATTTTTGCTTGTCATGTCTTGTTTGCTTTCTTCATCACAAGGCCATACATTTGGATTTTTTGTCATGATTTAATAAGATTTTAGAAGCAAATGCTTTTTAAGTTTTAAATGGAGTTTATTTGAGAGTTCACATTGTCATTTTGTATATCATTCTCTTTCCCTCCAGGGATCAGCACCTGTATAACACTGGGCCCCTCTACCTGCCTGAGGAGAAGTCTTTTGTTACAGAGACACAAGTGATTCGGGAAACTCTTTGGTATGATTATATACTGTATATATACCAGTCAGAAATTTGGAATAATTTTTTGAAAGAAGTCTCTTTATTTGAAATGTATTTGACATTTACAGGGTAATTTACAAAAGTCTTAAATTTAGTTGTATCAAAATTAAGGCCGATACACAGCTTAAAATGTACCAAGAAAAGTCGTTAATTATGATTTCAATGAGGTCTTAATTTGGGGACGGGAAAGACACGGCATTGGATGATGGCTGAATGCTGACTGCGTAAGCTTCCTAAAGCTATTGATCCTCATTAAAGAAACATGTAGCGCTGCTTAGCTTAGCCAATCACAGGAATACATACATTTTAAAGGGGTCCTATTATGCTTGTTCACTTTTTCAACTTTATTTAGTCTGTAATGTTGCTGTTTGAGCATAAAAAAGATCTGCGAAGTTACAAAGATCAAAGTCCACTTCAAAAGGAGATATTTGATTTAACAAAAATCACTTTTCAAAAACTACAACAAACAACTCTTTTGGACTACAACGCATATTTTCCGGGATTTGTGATATCGCAAATACCGACGAATGGGACGAGACCTGTTTGAGCTGCACTAGAGAAGGCAACGAGTGTTATCACTTTGTTGGAGACACACTAGTTTTCCCAAGGCAGACGAACTTAGAGTGGTTACAATCATCCGGGTTTAAAATCGTGCTCAAATTTGATATTGACGCAATATTTACACTGAAGCTCGCAGGTGGCTATGGTAAGGGGCATGCCATTTACAGAACCCGGCGCTTCCGAGTGGGGCATAATTGGACAACACACATGACCACCGCACACCAATGTCACCAGCACGGTTGTATTCAGCGGGGGCCTCATTTGATCACAGGAACTATTCGAGCCCGTTCATGGCCAGACTGGGGAGAGAGGTGTGTAAAATGTTAAAATATTGTGAAAACGAATACATGTGTTTTAAACAACCTATGTCTTGAGAGCACTGTTCGAGTAAACCACCCCAAAATCAAAATCAAGCACTTTGTAAAAGCAGGCAACTAGGGACCCCTTTTAAACATATATAAAGTGAAAAACTGTTTTTTTTTTTTTTTCAATTGTACAATATTTCACAATATTAATGTTTTACTATATTTACCATCAAATAAATGCATAAGAGCATTCAAGACTTTCAAAACGTAACATATTTTTGATGATCTTTTTTTATTTATTTATGTATGTATGTATGTTATTGCCATGATTACATTTAATAACCTGGACAAACCTGTTCTTACCAAAGGAAAGTGCATATGTTAAGTTTGTGAAGGTTACATATGTGGATAGGGATTAGAATGCAAGTTGAAACCTGCAGGGAATTAGCAGTTCTGGAATGGAGTTTTTTCTTCTTCAAGATTACATCTGCACTGGTTGCTGACAAAACCAGAAGAGAATGCATCACAAAGATTATTGACTGCTCATATCAAGGTTTTTGCTGCAGGAAAGATCAGATGTTCTTTTGTGCCTCTCCTCAGGCTCTTCTCTGGTGTAAAGAAAGCTTTTCATTTTCAAGCACAATGATGGCAAGGGAATGTGAGGAAGGATGTGGTGGTCACGCATATAAACTAATGTGAGTGGAAGCTGTTTTCAAAATCCTTTCAGGCCTAAATTTTGGGGTTCTTGGAAGTTAACATGCGCATGGAAAGTAGGGAAGGGGCAGCTTTTATTTTAAAGGTCTGTATTTATGGGATAAACGCAAACAAGACATTAATAAAGTTATTACACTAAAAAAAAGAAAAAGGCGGAATTTTATGGGACGAGAAAAAAAAACAAATTTTTCAAGTTTATAATATATCAGTTTCATTTAAAGATTTTTTCAAATGTATATTATTGTCTAAGGCTAAATTAGATGCTGTTAATTTAATTTTAATAAGCTATTATCACATTACAATAACTAATGAGGGACCGTTTAAATTGTTGTGAATAGTTCTGAAATTGTGCAAGACAAAACCAGATGATTGGTTCAAAGTGTCTTTTTATCAATATGGATGTTTTTGTACAGAACTGTCTTCACTCTGTACTGGAGCACATAGCAGCCTATGGGCAGGCTGTTTCCCGACTGCAAAAGTTTATTGATGAAGTGACCGGCCACAGTGCAGAGCCCTGTCCTCCAGGTCTTAACTCTTCCTCCTCATCCTCCAAGAAGAGCTCTGATCCTCCCTTCAGGACCTACCAAGCATTTGTGTGGGCCCTGTATAAATACTTCACCAGCTTTAAAGAGGAGCTCAATACTATCGAGAAAGACGTATTGCAAAGGTCGGTTTTTCTTTGTTGTCAGCACTCTAAAAAAAAAAAATATATATATATATTTATATTGAAGTTTTATGAACATTTGTACACATTAAGATTATTGGAGTATGTTTTACAAGAAAATACTTATTTCGTCTTTCTGCTTTAAAATTTCACATTCATTCAATGTGTTACTTTGTAATATTGTGAAATTGGGTAGCAGTTTCAGTAAATCCTACACCATTTGTTTTCAGTGTGTAAATGTATTCTCAGTTATTTTTGTGTTGTTAGAGTATTGATCCTGTGGTGATTCTTTATAGATGAGACAGTGACTCTGTCATCTGTGCTGGAACGGTTAAGTCCTCATCTTGCTCAGATCACCATGCTGCACAGGGTTTTCTGCATAGGAGTGGCTGATGTGCCGCCTGGAACGCCCAATGTATTACGAGCCTCACACTTACTCAACACCCTCTACAAGGCCATAATAGAGTATGACAGTGTGGGCGAGGCCTCCGAGCAGTCTGTAAGTGTGTCTGGTTTTGGTATTGAGCATTAGATGCATAAATGTGTACATTTATCAGTGTACCGCTCTTCCTTTTTGTTTATTATAAAAAGATCACAAAATTATGCCCCCCCCCCTCCTTTCTATCAGGTGGCGCTCCTTTTCTCTCTCTGGGTAGAAACGGTCAGGCCATACCTTGAGATTGTAGACGAATGGATTGTTCACGGTCACCTTATTTGACCCCGCCAAGATTTGTAATTCAAGGTACAAACAAATCCCTGAAAAAAGTCCATATATACTAGTGGGGGCGGGGGTGGGGGGGGGGGGGTCATGTTTTTCACAAGAATGAATTCAATGAATTCTGTTTTGCCATCACAGGAATACATTACATGTTAAATGAATTGTGTCCCTGGAGCACAAAACCAGTCTCCAGTCGCTGGGGTATATTTGTAGCAATAGCCAAAAATGCATTGTATGGGTCAAACTTATTGATTTTTCTTTTATGCATAAAATCATTAGGATATTATGTAAGATCCTATCATGAAGTTATTAGTAAATTTCCTACTGTAAACATATTAAAACTTAATTTTTGATAAGTAATATGATTGTTAAGAACTTCATTTGGACAACTTTAAAGGCGATTATCTCAATATTTAGATTTTTTGCACCCTCCGATTCCAGATTGCACAAAAAGTTGTATCTCGGCCAAATATGGTCCTATCCTAACAAACCATACATCAATGGAAAGCTTATTTATTCAGATTTCAGCTGGTGTATAAATCTCAATTTAGAAAAATTGACCCTTATGACGGGTTTTGTGGTCCAGGTGAACTATCATGAAAATAGAAAAATGTTACTTTACTGTAATATTTTCATATATTGCGCTTGTTCGGCACTATATTTTCGATCATAACTAAATGCAGTCTTGTGAGAATAAGATTCTATTTTAAAAACATTTGTAAAAGTTCTTACCCGACCCCAAACTTTTGAATGGTACTGTATGTAAGGGATTACATACAGCCAACTTATCATTATCGCAAAATAAACCACTTTAGGGTGATTCAAGACCCCTTAGTGATGTGTCAGGGTGATTTTCACTTTGCGCTAACCACTGTCTGTGTCCACATTATCCTGCTAATTATACACCTGCTTTCTGAATAAATAAATGTATAGATATGTTTACTAGGAACAAGGATGTACCAGTAAACCACAGGGACTTCTGGTATGCCACTTACACGCTGTATAGCGTGTCTGAGACGGTGGAGAGCGAGGAGAGGCTCAGTGATGCTGCCAGTGGAAGTTCTGGTGGAGAGCAGGCGTCCAGCAGCAGACAGCACACCATGGTGTCCTTTCTCAAGCCTGTGCTCAAGCAGATCATCATGGCTGGCAAATCCATGCAGCTCCTGAGGAACCTGGACTGCAAGGAGACAGAGCAGCCGGATGGCTCCTCCAGAGGTCATTGTCAGAGAGGATAAATTTCAGTCAAGTTTAGTTTTTATGTATTTTTTTTTAAAGTAGTTTTCCCCCCCCTAGTGTTAGTTTCAGTGCTTATCCTGTATAACATAAGAAATTTGTTCCCTCTGCCTATGATGACACACGCAAAAGAATACAAAGTTGTCACATATAACAACACGGCACTGTAGCACTTACTGACAATGACATGCGCTATAAATGTGCCAGTGCTGCTACATTTTGCAGTAACTTGGCATCCATGGGCACTTATGATTCAGCATCATGAACTACATACGCACATCTAGCGTCAGCTGGAGGTTGCGTCAGAGAACAACAACTAGTCACCAGTCTGTGTTCATGGCACAGACTTAGAAATATACTCAAGGCCTTTGTTGATTAAAACTGACAATATATTTCTTATTTTAATTGGTTCCCTCAACAACTGTCATTTTTATTTAAGAACCAGGGTTCTCAAGGTCTTGAAAAAACTGAAATTTTAAACATCAAAATTCTAGAGCTGGAGAAGTTGTGGAAATGAATACAATATAAAAAAGTAATGGACATTTCTATAATGAATATACATTTTTAATGTCAAGCTCTAAAATATTTTGAGTAGACATTGCTGAGAAATGGCCAGTTCAAAATAATTAAAAAACATTGAATGTTTTTGTGATATATTCCCATAATCACAAACAAGTGGAAAAGTCCAATAAATTCATGATCGAACCCTGAAGAACATCCAGTTCTTGAATCTACTAAAATTACAGAATGTAACTATTTTAATTTTAATTTAGTTATTTTATATTGATACCCCTGATTTCTTCAAATTAAAAAAAAATTGAAAACAAGCATCTGTGTCATTAAAGCAGAGATACCAGAAATACTGTCTTAGACAAAGGGTCTTTTGGACTTGTCTTTACGGTGTTATTTGGAGGAGTTACTACTTATTTCAGTGTCATGGACGTCAGATATACCCACCCTAAAAGTCATACAAAGAAAGAAATATGTGGTTGTTTATTTTAAATGTGAATTAGACCCCTTCTTGTTTAATAGTGGTTCATTTCAACATAATGCACTGATGGTCTGAAGTAATGTTCTCTGTAATTCTATTAAGTTTTCATCCATGTTGTTTTCAAGTTTCAGTTTAGTTTTTTGTTGCATGCTCACATTTTTACATTAGTTTTCGTTTGGTGATAACCATTTGTTTTTGTGTTTTAGTTGATTACTTCATTTTTATGTTTCTTATAGCTTAATATGTCTTAATATTTCTGACAATGATTAATGAATTCTGTCTCTCTGCAGATGCCGAAAGAAAGAGTCTGTACACGCTCTTCTTGGAATCAGTTCAGACACGTCTTCGGCATGGAGAAGAGTCACCCA